>JANIIK010000608.1:0-67500 GCA_027704905.1 Muraenolepis orangiensis | reverse complement strand
ACACAGCATATAATAATCATTATTTTCTTCTGCATGCATTTAACCATACAATTAAAACATCATCAGTCATCAAGGGCAGCAGATTGGAAGCAAAAAGAGAAATCCATACATTAGAATTGATGAAACGTATGTTACAGCATTTGATACATCAAGCTCAATCAAGACACCTCGGTATAAAACAATATTATATAATATATAATAATATATATATTCAAGATGATGTATGTGAGGCTACGAGGCTAAGTGCTGTTATTGGAGTGTGAATCATGGTATTGTAGGGAATATAATAACCAGTGTGTAACAGTGTAGTCTGTTTGTTGTTCTCTTAGCTTGGGCGGCAGTATAGCTCAGGAGGTAGAGCGGTCGCCTCACAACTGGAAGGTTGCTGGTTCAATCCCCAGCTCCTCCTAGCAAAAACTGTCAAGGTGTCCTCTGGGAAGATACCCTAACTGCTCCCCAGGCGCTGTATGAATAGCTGCCCACTGCTCCTAACACTAGGATGGGTTAAATGCAGAAAACACATTTCACTGTATGTGACCAATAAAGAGGATTCAATCCTCACAATTTAGTTTTTTGTTGTAGCTGACTGTTATGTCGTAACTGATACGTGACATGCAGCACACATGCAAGCAATGCAATGGGCCGTGCACATGCAACATGCACTACACACAATCCAATGCAAACGGCTATGACCATGACCACCATTCTGTCGCCATCGCAGACAGGTCACGGCAAAATATCTCACATAAGACTTAAGAGAATAAAGTGGTACTGGTACAACAACTATGCAAAAGTTTGCCATTTTCTTTACGCGGCTCTGCAATGGTGTGAAAACCAGGAACAAAGACATCAAAAGGGTATTTCATACTATTAAAAAATATATTATTATTAAATATTTGCAAAGCCTCTGTGCAAATCTAGACCTTAGTGCTGTACTCTCCTGATTGTCCATCCCTGGTTATATGTGGCCAGTGGGCCAGGGGATGCGTGCGCCGTACAATATAACATAATTAAATACGTGTTGAATAAATTAACATTTTTTGGCTGGCCCCTTAACTTATTTTTGCTCCCTGTTGCTTAGACTGTGGGCAGAAATGAAGCAACAACCCAGTGGGGTAGTAGTTTCACTTTTGGAGAGATTGATGTTCACACACTCACACTCTTTACATTCATATTAGAATAACTTTGTCACGACCGCTTTATGAAAATACCATACAAGACCTATTAAGCATATCGAATACCATATATACAGAACTACTACAGTGTGTATGGAGTGTGTGTGCTTGGTGGCTTGTTTATGCAGCTCACTAGTCAGGCTGACTGAATTCTATGGCTGGGTGAGGCTTCACACCTTGTGCACTATCATACCTTTGCTGGACTTTCTGGACGGTCTGCACTGTACTGCACTGTATGCATGATGCTGCTGCACTACTGGCTCTTAAAAAATGCTTTCTGCACAATTCAAAATCCTCATCAGTCACTTTATTGTTATTTTTATTGTGTACAGTATTTTCATATACTGTGGGAGGCAATGGGGAGTAAGCATTCCATTGTACGTTGCATAGGGCAAATCAAAAAAATATAAATAAAAATCTGGAATCTGGAATCTTGAATCATTGGGGAAATCAAGGCCCACAGGATCGACCACACAAACGCCAAAAAGGGCGCACATGCAACACCCGCTCTGCCTCTTAACATTGTGCCAACTTCAACATTCTACCTGTCTCTTGGGATTGGGAGGAGCCCAGAAAAGCCACCTAGGTGTGTGAGCCACTTGGGTAGTGTGTGGCAAGGTCAACTGCCACATTGTCACCCTATCCTGCGTCTAATCAGCCTGACTCGGGCCAGGTGAGGTGTAATGAGTGCATTAATGTTTGTCTTGAGGCTTTGACGCTAATAGGTTGCTGATAGATCACATTCATCAACTGAGCCAGCCTCTTGAGCCCAAGCACACTTGGAGAAATGACCTTCATGAGCCTTATTCACCACCATTCGCCATCTTGGTTCTAAGTACCAGCTGGGTGGTGGAACTGAATTCCCCCCACTCCAGTTCCATCACCCAGCTAGTGATAAGCAATACTGGCTGGTGTCCGTTACACACACACACACACACACACACACACACACACACACACACACACACACACACACACACACAAAACAACACGGATGTAAGCGCATGCGTGCATGGGGCCTGGACGTGACGTGACACTCACCCTCCTGGCTTTACTCTGGTATTTGACGGCTTTCTTTGTGTCTGACACGGCTCTCTCCACATAGTCTACAGAGTGCTCCACGTTATATACTCTATGCGGTCTATCATTTCCCCCTGGGAGGTTGACGGTGAGGGTGGGTGGGTGGGGGTGGGGTGGAGTTGGAAGGGGGGGGGGGCGAGATATAGGGGCAGGTGGGGGATTCAAAGCAAAGGTAGGGAACAGGCGGGGGGGCCGGGGATTGGGGGGAGGGGTGAAGCAGAGGTGGGGTGGGGGCGCGGGAGGGAGGCAGGTAACAGGTGGGGTAGTGTGGGCAGGCATGATTGGGCGTAGATGGAGGGTGAAAAAAAAGATGGAAAGAGAGAAAGAACAGAAGAGGGTGGGTTAAGATCCGGCCAGCATCCTCTTCCTCACCCGTACGGGAGGAAGTAGAGGGGAAGAGGCAAAAGTGGCTTCTCTAGATCAAGATCGCACTTGAGGTTCATTGAGAGAGAATTTGCATGTGCATGTGTGTGTGTGTGTTTGTGTGCATGTGTGTGTGTGTTTGTGTGCATGTGTGTGTGTGTGTGTGTGTGTGTGTGTGTGTGTGTGTGAGCACGTGTGCATGTGTGTCCATGTTGTGTTTGTTTCATTGCTCACCCCCGAGGTGAAGATGGCTGGGTTGTCGCTCTCCAACATGCTCTCCAGCTCGTCATTAGTTGTGTTTCTTCCAGCTAAACACGCATACACACACACACACACACACACACACACACACACACACACACACACACACACACACACACACACATACTGTACATACATGTCTTGGCGCTCATTAAGGAATGGGGAATGCTGTGGTGTCCTTTCCCTACCAAACAACCTCCCCCTAGGTAGCACAACCAAACACTCCTACCACAGTCTTTCATCTCTCTCTCTTTCTCTCGCTCTCCCTCTCCCTTTCTCTTTCTCCCCCCCCTCTCTGTCTCTCTGTCTCTCTGTCTCTCTGTCTCTCTCTCTCTCTCTCTCTCTCTCTCTCTCTCTCTCGTCGTTGGATTCTCAAAGCCCCAACAGGCACCGAGGGAGGCTCTTATTTGTTACCATGGAGACCCAAACGGTGAGAAATGGAATGTGTCTCCTCAGTCTCAGTTCACCCGCGGTGTTCACCCGCTGCTCAATCACCATAGCTACATGCTATCCTATTCCAGATTCCATTTCAGGGTCAAATAGAATATGTAAAAATACATTGTTGCGACAATGTCACGATTTATTTTAACGCTGAGATGTCAAGGCGTGTCAAAAGACGTAAAAACATTTCCACAGCCAAACAATGAAAGTCACTTTGGAGAAAAGCGTTTACCTAAATCCTAATCTGGAGGATTTGAATCCTCTTTATTGGTTACAAACAGTGAAATTAGTTTCTCTGCATTGAACCCATCCTAGTATTAGGAGCAGTGGGCAGCTATTTTCTATACAGGTCCCCGGTGAGCAGTGTAGGGGTCTGGTGCCTTGCTCAATGGCACCTTGGCAGTGCCCAGGTGTTTCGGGGACTTGAACCGGCGACCTTCCGGTTCCCAAGCCAAGTCTTAACAGCCTGATCTTCTGCCGCCCCCGACTGACAAAATATTAATCGTGGTCCTTTTGCTTTGCACACTTTGGTGTTAAGAGGCATCGTCGTTTTGTTTGGGTTTTTAGCACTAAAAACTTAGCAGCTTGAAAAAAATGGGACTAATTTGTCGATTTGTTTTTGTAAAAACACTTTTTGGATATTTGAATATAGGGACACATTGTTATGGTTTGATGACTTAACATGCTTGTGACTAATGGGGAAGCGGCTGTGCTCAGCATGTGCCATAATGAATTCACAGCCCTGCTTGTTGAATCAAATGAAAAGCAAATGGAAAACAACGCCTTAACCAGCGCACTGCCAATCAAGCCGTGAACATTAAATCAACGCCAAGCGTTAAGGTCGACCAAATGCCACCACTCTGGGAAAACTACAAGTGGTCCAAACGTCTAAATTGTGAATGCAAATGTATTCAAACTGTGGTGCGATGCGTTGGCCCTGCCAGAGAAGGTGTTGCATTAGTTAAGCTCCATTAGGCCAATTAAAGGCCTTTGGAGAAGAAGAAGGAGAAGTAGAAGAACCAACAAGGCTTTAAATTCCATCAGATCACTTCAGGGACGAGGCAGGGTGACTGGCTGTGGACTAGCCTGCTCTGGTTTTCACTTTGAACGACCACCAAAGGAGAAAAAACGCGAACAACGCGGTAAAAGTGTACATTATTGGCTCGGGTGAGGATGAGCTTAGTGGTGAGATGGGAAAACAGCAATAGACCAGGGATTTAGATTCAAAGCAAAACACAGATGGACAAGATCCTCTTCCAAATCCCTACATTGTGCGGTTTTACCAGTTGGCCAACTGTTTTGTTGTAAACATCTCAAGGCTTTCCTATTCCCTTGTGTATATGTCCATGTCCTTGTTGCTGTATATGTGGTGTGATTGTGTGCGGTCTCTGTTGTAAAATAGGTGCTCACCCTCAATGACACTTCCTGAATAAATAAAAGTTAAAACTAGAGGGCCGGATCCGGATCTGTACCAAAATTTAATCAAGTGTTCTGCTTGGCCCATAACTAACCTACCAGGTTTTTTCCAATTCAGGGACAGGATATTTTCCCCTCATTACCCCAATACATTGGTTTGTGGTCTCCCTCATTTCATCTTTATGATAAACTCTGCGTATGTGTGCAATTATTTCCCACAATGCACTGCTTTCTCCCAGTTCCTTACGGCAGATCAGCCAGTGTTTATACATGTGTAGTGACACACGTCACTGTGTCTAGGAAGGATGACGCTATACACTATACACACAAGACCACGAAATTACAAACACGGCTCCATCTTCCTTGTAACTCCACCAGCACACCAAAGACTCTACCCAAGGTCGTGGAGAGTAAGCCGACCCATCCGGTGGAGCTCTATCCAAGAGATGTGATCCCAGAGCACCACCCGGAAGGCACTCGTCCCCCTAGTATACGCAAATAAATGATGCAAATAATCAATTATTTATTTTATTAGCTGTTCCAGATGACAAAGGTCAGCCAGGCCCCAGTGGTTTACCTGGACCACAGGGTATCAAAGGCTCAGTAGGATTAAAAGGTGACAAGGGTTAATATGATATAGTAGTCCAGAAATGATACTGATATACTAATACCTCTCAGTTCAACCAATGCTTCATTTGTTGTTTCTCAGGAGATAAAGGAAATGTTGGGGTGGAAAACCTGGAGAGAAAGGTATTAATTTTGTTGGCAGTGAATCCAACACGAACGTTGCAAGACTTGCGATAACCTGACCCAGAGTCACTTTCTCTGCAGGTGAAGGTGGTTTCAATGGCCAGAAAGGAGAAGTGGGATTGCAGGGGTTCCAGGGCGCCACTGGTGAGAAAGGGGAGTGTGGCCTCAATGGGACTGCTGACCAGGGGGACTGGCGGGGGAGACTGGCCCCAAGGGAGACAAAGGTGATAGGGGTGAATGTGGCACCTTTGGTGAACGAGGAAATAAAGGGGACAGAGGGGAACCCGGACATCCTGGTATCCCAGGGGCAATGGGACATCCTGGGTTGAACGGTAAGTACGGGCCCCCAGGTCAGCCGGGCGTGCGAGGAGATCCCGGACCTCCTGGACCACACGGGGAGCCTGGGGTGAAAGGACCCCAGGGAACCCCTGGAATGAGAGGCCTTTTCGGTCCAAAGGGAGATCGTGGTTACCATGGCATGAGAGGCGAACGGGGTCACCGAGGGCCGAAAGGCGCCAAGGGAGCCGGGGTTCCCCAGAAACGCTCAGCCTTCAGCGTTGGCATCTCTCCAAGCAAATCCTTTCCTCCCTCTGGTTTCCCGATCCGGTTTGACGAGGTCTTCTACAACGAAGAAAGCCACTACAACACCACTTCCCACAGCTTCACCTGTATCCACAGTGGAGTCTATGTCTTCTCCTACCACATCACCGTGCGAAACCGGCCACTCCGCTCTGCCCTCGTGGTGAATGGCTCACGACGTTTAAGGACGCGGGACTCGCTCTATGGCCTTGATATTGACCAGGCATCAACTCTGCTACTGTTACAGCTGGTGGTGGGAGATCAGGTGTGGTTGGAAACCATGAGGGACTGGAATGGAGCGTATGCCAGCAGTGAGGACGACAGCATCTTTTTCAGACGAGGCGTGATGCTAAACAGCACACCTCCGGTTCCCCTTTTCTTCTGCACTGGCCTAACTTAGTACATGGACTGCATTTGTAAAGTGCTTTCCAAACCATCACGGCTCCTACAATTGATGCCTTTCATTCACACATACACACATACATCAACCATGCACACCAACATAAGCATGAGGGCGGGTGTTATGGAACGGGTTATAAGGTGCCTTTCTCAAGGAAACCTTAACACCTTTTGCCTGAAGGAGTTGAGGAATCCAACCAGCAATCAGTTGACAGACAACATGCACCTCCTGAGCTTCTGCTGCCTAATATATGCTAAAAAAAAGGCCCACATATGTTTTGTGGACTACCTGCAAAACTGCAGTTCCATCCACAGACAGCCAATGTTGGGTTTCAATCGTACTCAATCTTATGGCTAACATTACCAATACTGTTTGCAACATTTAATGACCAAACATATTCAGTCTTACATTCTCTCTCTCAGCACCATGACCGCAGGACCGCATTGTAACTCTGTGAAGTTTTACTTTTTTTTTTACTTACTCTATGTATTATCTTGTATATCTTGTATTCTATATTAACATTCAATTCCTGTATATTGCATATATATCATGCAAATGTGACAGCTTCTCACTGTACTTCTAAAACTCTTCTAAACTAAACCTGTCCCACTCTCTGTAAGCACTGAGTGGTTATTGGTTTTATCTTGTACTTCTTACCACTAAATGACATGTAATCAGTTTTAAATATTACAGGGTTGTAAAATAGGTTTTGTATACACAGTTCATAAAAAAAGCATAGTTCCTTTTAATACTGCATCTTTATATGTATTTCATTTAAAACACTCCAAAAAAAAAAGTTAGCCCAAAAAGAGTATTTCTTTATTTTATTTAGAAAGCACACGTTGTTTAACACGTTTATTTATTATTCAGAATTATTCAGCAATCATTTGTGATAGATACATTGGACAACAACTTGAACAAAAAAAGGTATGATTAAAGAGAGATTCAGAGTTCATGTGATTTTTTAATTCATATGATCGGTTAAATGCTTATTGCAAAAGGATATACATGTTTGAACAGAGCAGCCTCTGGTGGAGAGGAGGGGCAGTAAGGGGGTCTACTGCACCTCCGCCAGGAGAAGGGGATCTGGGCTACAGCGCTACCGAGGCCTGCTCACGCTGACTCTCTACACAGACAACAGAGACATGCATGGTCACCTCGGGAGAAAAGTCCCCCTTGGTGTAATAATAATAATTATAATGAATGAAAATTCATCCTATTTGTAAATATATTCACCTGTAGGATTTCCATGTTGAGTAAGCTGGCTCGGCCTGACGATGTTCAGCTCAGGCACCCTGACCTTGCATCGGTACCAACCAGGCTTGTTCAGGACGATTACATTTGGATTGTTCTTAGACCTTGCTATTCCTACCAGTTTCTTGCCATCTCTATAGAAGTAGACGTGTATTTGAGTTGCTGGATTATGTGCGTTTGACTTAAAACTGCAGCTGAGCTTTATTTTTTTATCTTTTGTATTGTCCACTGTCAAAATGGGCTCTGTCACAACATCTGGGAAAGTATCAGAAAAAGAGTGAAGAAAGATGAGAGCAAATGTTCATAGTTCCAAATGAATACAATGTATCATCAGCATGGTCACAGTACAAACGTCAGTAACCATATTTAGATTGGTTTACTTTACAATGACAATCGTCTAAGCTCACCTTTGACAGTTACAGGAATGGCTACAGAAGGTGAAGTGATGAGATGTCCGTTCTCAATCCAGCTAGCTTTACAAGTGTATGATCCTTGATGCGTGGCGATGACGTTAGGAATGTGGAAATTCGGGTTTCTCTGGTTTGTCAAAACGATGTCACCGTCTTTGTACAAAAACACCTTGTTTAGCCTGGGGTTGTCACGGACCACACAACTGGCACTTAAGGTGTCCCCAACCACGAGAGACATTTCGGCACGCAGCATAACAAACCCACCTAAAGGAAGAAAGAAAGAAAAATACCAACATTAACCAATTATTCAACCATCATATATGTCTGAGGTGATGCAGCTCAGACATCAACACTCACTGATCAATTATTAAACAATTCCACTAATCAACCTTGTTGAAAGTTGAAAGAAAAATATGTTAATTTGTGTCAAAATGGCATTGGGATATTTTAAAAATATCTCAAGTTATTTTGAGTGAAGTAGTGGCAGTAGCGTTGAAATAACTAAAACAGACCAACATGTCCAAGAATAGGAGACATATAGTTGTATGCAGTGTAAAGACTTTTTTTTACATTTTATAATAATGCACTGAAAAACGTACCGAGAAGGGACAGGAGCATGGCCATCTTGTACACACTTTCCAAATGCCCTTGACTAAAACTTCTCTGTTCTTAAATGTTTTATACAGGAACTGAAAGTGTTTTTTTCTTTTCACAAATCCCCCAGGACCTCTTCCTACAAATCAAGTTATTCGTAGCTGGAAGTGAAATTAAGTCATTGATAATGTACACTTTAGATATCCAATTACCGGTAATAAATGGAGAGCTTCTGACAGGAAGAGTTATAAACTGTTAAACAGAACAATTGTTATATTTTGACTTTTTATTAATATTAATATATCTCATTGACACAAGCCTATGAATGTAATAAAACACCATATATTTAATAACTTATATTTAAATAAAATACAGTTGGTAATACATAGATCCTTGTGATATAATACAAAAACAACATGGTTTAGATTTTTTTAACTTCCCAATACCTGATCAATGTTAGTGCATACAATTCAATTGTTCAAGCTATAATTTAAAGTTGCACAGAGAGCACAAAATTGACCTTTAAAAGCAACTGCAAAGTTAATTTACACATGAACAATATGGTTTGAGGACTTTAAAAAAATAAAGATCTAAAAGAAAACTCCTAAAACAAATGATCAAATCCCCATGCATCATCATCTTCCAAAACACATTTGGAAACACACTTTGACCAAGACGGCTGCTAAACTGGTAGACTTTACCTTAATGCAAGTGCTGTTGTGAACAAAACTTGAATATGCATTGGTGGTTGTCGCTTTGTTTGTGTGTCATGTGTGTATAATATAAATATATATGACAGAGGGGAAAAGTCTAATAGAAATAAAAACATATCTCCAATCAAGGCATGTCAGTTCTATTATTGCACCCAGGACATTTAACAACCACCGTTCCATAGAAAAATATCATCGCATCATCATCGCATATTATCATAAAATCAGCTTATTAAAGCGGTAGTGTAGCTTAAAAACAAGACCCAGATATCTACAGGCTACTTGAGGATGTTCTGGTGTAAGATTAACAATGCAACATGACCATGCAAAAAGCCCTAAATCTACACTCGGAACGCAAAATGATTTGCCTCCCTCTTCTTACCCCCGCACTTACCCCCCCCCCCCCCCACACACACACACACACACACACACACACACACACACACACACACACACACACACACACACACACACACACACACACACACACACACACACACACACACACACACACACACACACACACACACACTACATATTCACTGGTGGAGTCTGACTGTGAAAAACAACACATTTACTGAAGGAAATCTTAATGACATATTTAGTCAAACGATACACACCACACACACGTCAATTCATAGAAACTAGTATGGTACCACGTAAGGATTATACTTATATCAATCTTATCTCAAAATGAAATTAAACGTGCAAGGGGAAGGCCTCATAGCAGGCCTCCACAACGTCTTGTTGGAGTGATGGGCTGGGAGCCACGGACACCACCCAGGGAGGGCTAGGAGTGATACTTTCCATCTGTTTCCAAACTGAAGTGTGACAAACGGAGACTTGTGTGTGTGTGTGTGTGTCCGGGATGCTCTGACACACCGTTTGGAGTGGGAAGGCGGAGGTGGGTTGAAAGGTGAAGAGGCGAAGAGGCACGCCCCCACCCAGAAGCATGGAGGCCCGAGTGGACTCCCGGTCACCCAGCGAACAGCTGTGGCTGAAGCGGCGGGGGCTGGAGGTCGTTCTCTACGTTGTCGGCGTCGATGGCTGACGGCGCGGCGGACACTGCCGCCGCCGGGCCTCGGGTCTCCGGGGGGGAACATCTCCAGGGCGTCTTGCACCTTATGCTCCATCCCCTCGCTCCAGTCGATGAGGTCGCTCTCCAGCCGGCGAGACTCCTTCATGACCTGCTCCTGTCGGACGCCCAGTCCCGTCAGCAGGTCCAGGCCGCTCTGCACCTGCTGCAAGGTCGCCGCCGAGGCTCCCCCAGAGGCCAGCGGCCGCACAGGGGATGAGGCCTGGCCGGACATGTGGAGCTCAAAGTCCTCTGAGCTCATGTTCAGAGACTGGCCGTCCAGCTTCTCTATGACCATCCAGCTTCGATAGGATATAGTACATTTGACATTATAGTACACAGATGAGGCAATATACTAGAGGGGTTAGAGGGGGTTATATTTTTGGGGTGGCCATCTGCCACCTAAATATATAACTAACATATATTTGCTGAATAAATCTAAAAAGGTACCTTTGAACTGAGTGTGCAGGTATTCTGAAAGATTCTGGTAGAAGTCCTGGACACATTCAGAGAGTTCTTTGAGTTCCTTGAAACATGAATTAGAGTAATCTTGAATTCACTAACAATGGATAAGACATCAAATACAAAATGACGATATTTGTTTTCAAGCAGTAAGATCCTCACATATGTTAAATACAAAGGACCATGCTCAACGATAAGGTTTTGATTAACCTGCCAGATCGGGCAAGTGGGTCACACATTTACTTGCCCGAATACAAATTGTTTTATTTATGTGTAGTTATTAAATAACATCAAAGGCTTAAATCGTATGTCATGTTTCATCTTTATTTAAGTAAATAGTCTTTGTTAGGTTTCCTTGCCCGACATGGCATTTTAATTGCCCTGGGCAATTTTTCAGGTTTCAGGTTTTGTGATGCCCGCAAGAAAAAGAGTCCCAACCAAAAGGTACTGGGTTCGATCCCTAATGTCTGCAGTGTACACCTTGCTATCAAGTTGCTTTGTTTGGATAATAGCACCCACTAAATACTATACAGCCAATACCAATAGCGGTGAATATATACACATGCAGACATGCCAGCCAATGTCTGCATTCGTGTCATCTCACCCTCTTGTAGACCATGCTCTCTGTGAACGCTCGACACTGTTTGAAGATCTCCCGGCCAGGCAACATGGTGACTCCTTGAGGAACTTGGACTGGACTCCACTGAAATGTGACCTAAATCCATGAAACCCCGGAATGATGAGCAGTTGACTTGTTTATTTTTTGCGTCATCATCATCATCATCATCGTCATCATCCCCAATACTTTGGCCTTTGTGATGTGACGATCACTTGACTGCATTGATTACATGAACAAGAACCAACATTAAAAAGAAGAAAATAATTTTCATTATGAGAGTAAAGAAAGAATCAATAGTGTGCATTGTTAAAATTTATCTCAGATATTACTGTCACACATTATGCTTTACCCAAACAAATTAAAAACGTTTTTAAAAAAAGTAACAATGACTTACCTTTTTGGGTGGTGTTTTTGTGGAGGTGCTGAAAAGCTTTGTAATGACTGAATTAACTTTAGTGGACTTTTCCTTGGTTTTTCTTTCCTCAAGCTTGCCAACTGGCATAGGCTGAGGCTGTACCTTCTGGTGTACGCTTGCGTATGCCGCCTCCTCCTCTTTTTGTAACCTGGGCATGAGTCACAACCAACATCAGGTCAGGTTATTAAGCACTGAGTGTGATATGAAGTATAAAATGATATCAGTAGTTAGAATACATGTGCCAGCATTTTGAACACAGACCTCTCCAAGCTCCGTTGCCATAAAATCCACATCCCTTTGGGCACAGCAGTTCCGATTGGTCCAGGTGGATACCACTGCGTTCAAACCTCTGGCTCGTCATGCCTCTGTATTGCTATGAATACTGACAGGAGTAGGACAAATAAGATCATTCATTGACGCCCTGTGCCGAAATCCATGAGCTGAAATCTGGTTAAATCTGATGTATTCAAAGTGGAGTGCATCCAGTAACAAGTGACAGTAATCTCGACATTGAACCCATGGACCTAAGATATTATAGATACTTTAAGCCGCCAAACAAGTTAACACAGGAGCTTCGACTATGTGTCCTGACTAGTCGGATTTGGCCAACTAACTATAAGCTAACGGAACATTATAACATTATACTGTTGGGTCTAGTCTTGTATTTGTTACGCAGAGCCAGTCGGCTATGGAGGGTGACGTTGTCCCTAGCTTACAGTCAACCAGCAACGTGGACGAAAATTGTCTTTAAGAGCGTTAAACATATTGTTGTATATCGTATCGTTTGACAATATAGTATCACATACGTAGCCATTAGCTATTTCATACGTCTTGCTCACAATCGGAACCACTGAGAAAGTCAAAATGGTCTATTGTTTTGGTCACTAGCTACGCTATGTTGACATTAGCGAAGTGCTACCCACCAGCTAATCAAAGGTGAGGGCCTATAGGGTTAATAATAACGTGTGGTTTGAACGTGTGTCCTTACTGTACACGTACGATATCATTCGCAGTGTCAACAGGCCACCAGAGAAAATGTGTCTTCCCCTGGAGCTGCTGGGGTCTGCTGCTTCACCTGGACTACTAGAAGCTAGTGATGTGTCGGTCGCGAACGAGCCGGCACAAAGAGCCGGCTCTTTTAAGTGAACGACGGGAGCCGGCTCGCACCCGCGAACGAGCCGTTCTATTTTTTATTTATTTTTTTTTTATTTTTTACGGGTGCTGCGCGTACACGCAGTGACTGAATGTCACGCGCATGCTGTGCATCACGTGAGGATAGACAAGGGGGAGGGGCGGCGTGTGCTCAGTGCTGATTGCTAACAGAGGGAGAGGAGAACACGCGGTGAAGTGTCAGTTTGCGTCGCGCTAATAACATGAGTCAAAGTCGGAAAAGAAGCAGCATTTGGCTGCATTTTAGCAATTGTACAAACACAAAGGCAGAATGCAGAATCTGCAGCATGAAGCTCTCATATAGAGCAGGGTCCACAAACAACCTCCACAGGCACTTGAGAACTGTGCATCCAACAGTTCAGTTGGAAGAAAAAAGGCAGGCCAGACTGCCTGCTTCTGCCAGTGTGTCTACTCCACCTGTTGCTGCTGCAGCTACAGGATCTACCCCCCATGCATCAGGTACCCAACAACCAACAGCTACACAGACCTCAATAAGCCAATTCATATCAAAGGCAATGACCCCAGCTAGACGGAACATAGTGGATGAAGAATTGGCAAAAATGATTGCAAGTGATTTCCAACCATTTTCCATTGTGGAGGACAAGGGATTCCGATGCTTCACACAGGCTCTCAATCCAACATATGTTCCTCCAAGCAGGAAAACACTCTCTCAAAAAATAATTCCGCGACTGTACGATAGAGAGCGTGCTTCACTGCAGGCCAGGGTTAAGGAAGCTACTGCAGTTTGCCTTACCACTGATTGCTGGACAGCAAGAACCACCACCTCTTTCATGTCTGTTACATGTCACTTTATTGAAAATTATAAAACAGTGGCCTGTCTTCTGGACTGTTTTGAGTTTAGTGACAGACACACTTCAGAAAACTTGGCAGAGGAACTGCTAAGAGTGACAAAAGAGTGGGACATTGACAATAAAGTGGCTTGCTGTGTTAGTGACAATGCAGCTAACATAACTAAAGCCATTAAACTTTTGAAATGGACCCACCACCCATGTCTCGCGCATACCATCAACCTGATGGTAAGAGATGCCCTGAAGGTCATGAAGACCACTCTTGACAAAGTGAAGGGGATGGTAGAATTCTTCCATAAGAGCACAAGAGCAACAGAGAAGTTGAAGTCTACTCAGCGCCAAATGGATATGCCTGAGCTGAGGCTCAAGCAAGACTGTGCCACAAGGTGGAATTCTACATTGTACATGCTGAAACGAGTTCTGGAGTCAAAGGATGCAATCATCTCTACCCTGGCCCTTATCAATGCACATATTGATGCTCTGGATCAAGAGGAATGGGAGGCACTACAGGAGACCTGCACTGTTTTGGAACCCTTTGAGCAGGTCACTGTGGAAATCAGCTCAGAGAGGTACAGTTGACAGTTATTATTATATTATTTATTATTATATAATAACATATTAAGGAACATTTTAGATGTGAATGTCAGTAATATTAAACTTTGAATAAACTTCGTCCATATACCACATAATAAAACAAAGCATCATTTTCTGAGTTACTGTTTTCTCTTTTTTCAGCTATGTGACATCCTCCAAAATGCTACTCCTCTGCAGGGGTCTGCAGAAAATCACAGCCTACAACCAGACACAAGTGACCAAGAGGAAAGTGACAGAGTTGGTGACTGCTCTCTCAACATCGATGGACAGAAAGTTCCACAGAATGGAATATAACACTGTCCTCTCAGAATCTACTGTACTGGATCCAAGGTTCAAAAGGCTGGCCTTTAATGATAACTGTGCTGTTGATGAGGCTCTTCAGAGAGTAACAGCAGCAGCAGCAGCAGCTCAATGCGACCTCAGCAGCCAGCCAGCTCAACTACCAGGAGGCCAAGAAGGAGAAGAGGGAGCAAGGGCACCAGAAGTGGAGCCACAAATGTCTGCTGTTTGGAGGCTCTTTGATGCAAGAGCAACAGAAGACATTGCAAGAAGGAATCCCTCAGCAGATGCTATGCTGGAAGTAAGGTCCTATCTGGAGGAGCCTCTTATCCCAAGAACCGCAGACCCGCTGAGCTGGTGGGAGTCCAAGGCTTCAGTGTACCCACGACTAGTGAAGGTCATGGCACGGCGACTGTGCATTGTAGCCACATCAGTCCCCTCAGAAAGGATCTTTTCTAAAACAGGGCAGATAATAACCGAGAGAAGAAACCGGATCAACCCCTCTAAGCTGAGGCACTTGGTCTTCCTCAATGCCAATCTGCCCTGAAAATAAAAATAAAATGTTAGTTTGATAGTTTAAGTTTAAACCACAGTGACGGTGGTAAGTTCATTATAGACTGTTTTATACTGCTGTTTTGCACATTACATTTATTTTTATTATGTTTTTTTTATGATAGACTGTTATTTGCTGCTGTTTTGAGCATTGCAATATATTTATTTTCATTGTTATTTATTTATGACCTTTTTTAAGATTTTATGTCAGCTGTTGCTGTCTTTTGTTCTATATTTTATACTGCTGTTTTGTTAGGGCTTTTGGTTTAAATAAAAATGTAAAATATACAAAAATACAGTAGCTGTCCTTTTTTAAAATGTCTATGCTTAAGTTGTTATATAGGTGTTGCTATCTGCTTTGTGTAGCGTGGTTCTACAAGCAAGTCAGGTCATTCATTGGGTGCTATCAGAGTTACAAGGGTCTGTAAATGCAATGAAAACAATTGGCCACAGCAAATAATTTATATTAAAATTTTAATTTTTACTTTTGAATACTTCAGTACAAAGGATGTATTGAATAATTTAAGTGATATGTGTACACATATAAATAATTAGTCAAAATAGGGCTAAATTTGATTGAATTATAAAAGGTATATGTGGTAAAATAGAAGAGCCGTTTGGGAGCCGAAAGAGCCGGCTCTTCTTGGTGAGCCGAGCCAAATGAGCCGGCTCACTCAAAAGAGCCGGAATTCCCATCACTACTAGAAGCTATCTCCGCTCCCCAGCCAGTTTGTGTTTACTTTACTTTATGTGCGGTGGTGGGGTTTCTTCCTTAATGGGTGGTATAGTGTATGTACCGCCATCTACAGGATGGGAGGCAAGGCATGTTGCCTTACTGCAGTGGTTTCCTAACCTTTTATATGTATTTATAAATGTAAACATTTATACAATTCAAAATATATGCAACTTTTTGTAACTTTGCGAGTTGTCATGACAACTTGCAAACAAGCAAACAAATGCTCATCATCATCCACCTGTCCTGGGCCATCTGTACAGTTCATTGCACTTATTTGTCCTGCCTTCCCCAGGTCCTAGAGACATCTAGTTACATAGGTATTAGATTCGATTCAAATGTATTGTCATTGCACAGCACAAGTACAGTACAGCGAAAATAATTTAGCATCTAACCAGAGTGCAAATGTTAATTTATTTATAATTTACAGTTTAAATTTACAGGTTAAAAGACACTGGGTATTAAATTGGATATGAGCATACTAATAGGTGTATATATATATATATATATATAAATACAGGTAAGTGAGTATGTATTCATGTACCGCCTACTACTACCATATAGCAGGGTCGACCGTACATAGGCCTACAACAAGAAGAGACAAGAGAGTATAGATGTTGAGAAAACGAGGAACCACACATCACTTAAACACAATATAGGCTAGTATCAAAATAAGGTGTATTTGATGTAGGCCTATGCATGTTTATTTATACACACCCAAAGATTGTATTGACTACAACACTTTCTATTGCCCTTTTTTTCTCAGAGCTTTCAAGGATCCGTGCTGACTTTGTGCAGAAAGTTCCAATGCCTGTTATCAAAGGTATCCTGGATGACCTGTGGCAGAAGAAAGTGTTGAGTACCGAGGACAAGGACTTTGTGATGGAGAACCAGACGAGCAAAGTGGACAAAGCACGTTGTCTCATCGACATGGTGATGGGCAAAGGGGACAGAGCCAGTCAAATGATGGTTGATAGCTTGAAGGATAGGGATGGGGAATTATGGTTCAGCCTTGGTCTGATCCCTTATCCTGGTATGGGTGAGTTGTTGTTTTTTTATTCGTTTTTTTTTCCTCCATGAAATGACCCCTGACCACTGTTTTGACAAGGGACGGCCTTCTTTATCCTTTAAACTACTGGGATACAGCAATGAATCATTGTCCATTCTCAAGGACATTTAGTTGTGGACTGCGTATCCAAAGACATTCTCCCAACTTGGTTGAGAGTTGTACTTAGTATAATTAAATTGCTGAACAGCACAGCAGAAGCCCAATTCGGGTTATAATGTGTAAACAATTAGCTGTTGAATGATCTGTGTTCCAGTAACTTTACTAATGGTTAACTTTTCTTGTCTAACTCAAACAGGACTGACCTGAGGAGAAGGTCGGGTGGCCTCAGTCTTGAGGAATGAGCTAAGATAAAAAGTCACAACATTGTAATGACTGCTGCATTTGTTTTATTTAAAATGTCAGTGGTGGGACATGTATATCCCCTGTGATGTAGGTTAAAATGTCCTCTATAAGAGACATATGGGATACATTATTAAATGTATGAAATTCTATAAATACCTGGCTGATGTTTTTCCTTTCATTAATATGAAATCAGGAAGCGTTTTTGCTGATTCTCAGGAGATTAAAGTGTTTTATATAGCCTTGGTAACATATATAGGCTCAAATACTTTGGATCAAAGTTGTTAAGTAGAACACAAAAGACACATGCCTTGTTTTGACCAGTGACCCACTGTACTGTATGTTCTGTTACTAGAAGTTTCATCAGTGGAGAATTGGTCCTCCAAACTCATCCCCAGCCCTGACATACTCAAGACAGAAATACTGAAGGACATAGACAACGTTAGTTATTCTTCTGAGATTGCATACATCATGTTTAATGACAGTCTGGCCGATACATTTGTCATTAATATCATGTTATTCCTGTAACATTGATGCAAACTATCGAGGTATCAAAGGATCGGATGATATAATGCATACCTGTAATACCAAGGACGATGGGGCACAGGCAAATGTTGCAGGAGACCAGCAGGAGCCTGATGAGAGGGCTTGTGCTGGTTGAAAACCCGACAGGCGTTGACAAACTCCCGAGTGTCCTCCTCCAGGGTGGTCCCCCAGAACCTCTGCTGCAGGACCCCCTTGCGCTCCCTCTCCGTTACCTAAATGTTCCTACCTTTGTGTTTACCCCTGGCTCAATGGTGACACCTACTGGACACCCACGTGTATGCATACACCTTCATCAAAATGGCTCTTACAGTTACGTTAATAAGTGTATATCAGTGGAGGCTCGTCCATTAAGGAAAGGGAGGACCTAACAATCCAGAGAAAAAAAACAGTTCAATACACAGATACAACAGATACAACAGATTAATCTGTGAAAATACTGATACCAATGCTTTTTCTAAAGCTTCAAAGTCACACAAATATGTGTGTCAAAATACCACCAACAGCCCCCCTACCGCCATTAGTTTTATCACTGTAAAGAGGAACGTCCTCCGTAAGCTCACATTAAGTCCATTACAAAACTGCTGGACCCCAGTGGCCGGTGAGTCCTTGTATTTAACATGAGTGTGTACGGCGCTAAGGGCGGGTCTAGTCAGAGGCTCTGTTAACCAATCAACAGAGCTCACTGCGCTGGTGAATAGCCAATCAGAGCTTTGGGGGGCGGGTTATCATCATGCACGGATCTATCTTGTGTCATTCATTAGATTCGATTAGATTAGATAGACTTTATTTATCCCGAGGGAAATTATTGTGCAACAGTCGCCATACATAGACATACATAGAGGAAATTTCAAAATAAAAACAATAAGATGAAAAATAAGATGGAATGAGGTGTATTACAGATAATAAAGTGCAATGTTACATCAAGTAAAAACAAGTAAATAAAGACACAGTGGAGGGAGAGAGAGAGAGAGAGAGAGAGAGAGAGAGAGAGAGAGAGAGAGAGAGAGAGAGAGAGAGAGAGAGAGAGAGAGAGAGAGAGAGAGAGAGAGAGAGAGAGAGAGAGAGAGAGAGAGAGAGAGAGAGAGGACCTCAGGTCACTGTGCCTCCTCTGTCCATCTTACGACCTGAGATGGATCCATTGAAACGTCTTATAGCAGCCGGGAGAAAGGACCCGCGTATTCCGCCATTAACTTTTAATTCATTTTAGATTCATTCAATTTGAATTATGTTAGGTTTATTCAATATTCTCTCTCTCCTCTCTTGTGGTGTCTCCTTCTCAAGTAAGTGCCCCACCACCACTTCCTGCTAAGTCCCTATGACATGGGTCGGCAACAGGCGGTCCGATATTTTACAATATCGGACGGACAGTCACACATATAGTCTATAATGTCCAAATCGAGAATCTCCCTCCACCTGAAGAATGCTTATTGTACTTTTATCTATGTTGAGAGTGAATGACACACAGGCCTAATCAGGCAGCGGGGTGCACTGACGCTGAACCCCTCATAGTGAATCAATAGGTGGACAACGCGTGGTGCTGAAATAGCCAACATGCGGTGTGTGGTTTGAAAAAAATAACACCATCTCACTAAATCATTGTAACGTAATGTTTACTTCTATATGACTGTGACTGCACCTGCATTTTCTGCCAGGGCTGAACTGGCCATCTGGCATACCCGACGTGCCTTTTGGGCCGACAAGGTTTTTGTTTTGTCTGATCGGAACGGCCCATAAAACAGGTAGATCGGCCTGTAAAACAGGTAGATCGGCCCATTGTTTTTTTTGTACGAGGTGATATGAGGTCAACGTTCGCCGCTGATCACACAGTGTTAAGGTGTTCACTTTGACAGCCCTAGTTCTAATGCTTTGGTCTTCATATCGGCACCCAATCAACATGTTCTGACTTTTCTTTTGAAACACGGAAATACATTTGAACGTTGTTGAGAATCACAACACAAACTCACTAGTAGTCAGTGCAATGTATTGGGTGAGTAACCCCCACTGCTACCTAGTTAACTAGAAAACTAGTAATCCCCACTGCTACCTAGTTAACTAGAACACTAGTAATCCCCACTGCTACCTAGTTAACTAGAACACTAGTAATCCCCAATGCTACCTAGTTAACTAGAACACTAGTAACCCCCACTGCTACCTAGTTAACTAGAATACTAGTAATCCCCAATGCTACCTAGTTAACTAGAACACTAGTAATCCCCACTGCTACCTAGTTAACTCGAATACTAGTAATCCCCAATGCTACCTAGTTAACTAGAACTGGCCCATAACCAATATCACACTTGCAGGGTTTTCACCAGGATATAAAACAAATCAAAACCTAACCTACCTAACCGGTCTACAAATCAGGAAGTGTGTGAGTTAAAAGCAACAAGTAGGCTGCATTGAATCGGAGCGAAGACGTCACATCAGTATGGAAGGTAATCCGTGATTACGATTAAATGTTGTCCAATACGGTATGATACACATTTGGTTTTAGACGTTTTGATCTGAACTAGAAACTATTTGAACGAACGATTTGGGGCGTTGTCAAGTTTACTTTGTTGTGTAGCCTCACCTACTACAGTGTGTAGATGACTATATTATCAACGACAAACTAAATTAGTTTAATTTCTTTATTATGAGTGGTCAATGAGACGCATGTCTTCTTGATGTGATACGTTGTGAGACACTAAGTTGGTACGATAAACGGTTCTGATGTATTCTGAGGAGAACAGTTCATAACAATGTGTCGAACACCCTGCCTAAACTATCACGGTTTACACTCCCGTCATTTCATATTTGTCCGACCTTTTGGTTTGTGCTCTATAGTCTAGACCAGGGGTTCACCTTTCAGCCCGCGACCCCCAAATAACAGCTAGAGACTAGAGCCCCCACTATCACCGTCCGAGGGGGGGGAGGGGTAACATCGTGAAGTCCAACGGGGGGGGGGGGGGGGGGGGGGAATCGCTATCGCGAACATTGTGTGTGGCTTTTTTCAGCTGCAAATGATACTGTCGTGAATCTGTCGGAATCAAAATTCCTTTACATATTAAACAGACTTACATAATACAAATATCTATGCACACGTTATTATTAACAATAATAATAACATGAAACACGTCACGGGGATCCAAGCCAATAAAACACACACACACACACACACACACACACACACACACACACACACACACACACACACACACACACACACACACACACACTGTAAACTATGGAAGGTAGGCCGTCTTCATAATAACCATGTATGATGTAGGCTAGTTTGAATGCGCAAGAAACATATTTCTCTTTTGCACACTTCGGTGTAGGTTATTAACTCCGTTAATTCGGTTTTTCGTTTGAAGAAGTAGACACATTCGAGAGAACGACCAGGGTCCGTTTAAGTGTGTCGCTAGTGTGTCGCAGGCTGATGCAATACAGGTGACTTTGGATATACGCAGGTAGTAAATGGTATTACCGCCTACTACTACCATATAGCAGGGTCGACCGTACATAGGCCTACAACAAGAAGAGACAAGAGAGTATAGATGTTGAGAAAACAAAGAACCACACATCACTTCAACACAATATAGGCTAGTATCAAAATAAGGAACATATTCCTATATTCCGATGTATTTGATGTAGGCCTATGCATTTGTTTATTTATACACACCCAAAGATTGTATTGACTACAACACTTTCTATTTCCCTTTTTTTCTCAGAGCTTTCAAGGATCCGTGTTGACTTTGTGGAGAAAGTTGAAATGCCTGTTATCAAACGTCTCGTGGATTACCTGTGGGAGAAATGTGTGTTGTATACCAAGGAAAAGTACTCTGTGATGGAGACGAGCAAAGTGGACAGAGCACGTTGTCTCATCGACATTGTGATGGGAAAAGGGGACAGAGCCAGTCAGATGATGGTTGATAGGATGAAGGTTAAGAATTCGGAATTCTTTATCAGCCTTCGTCAGATCTCTTCTCCTGGTATGGGTGAGTTGTTTTTTTAGAAATCACTGACTCGAGTGTATTCAAGACCACTGACCTTGATGTATGCAGATCATGTCACAGCATACATTAACAGGCTAATAAATACGCTTTTATCCAAAGCGACTTACAATAGTGTGTTTCAACAAAGGAAGGTAAGAGAACATCTCGTCACCAGAAGTCAAAAGTGCATTTAATTTCTGTAGACGACGCCATTTCCCTGGCACTACACACGGCCCTGCAGCACCTAGACAGGAGGGACACCTACCTCAGACTGCTGTTCATTGACTACAGCTTGGCGTTCAACACCATCGTTCCCTCCAAGCTGGTCCTGAAACTGAGGGACCTAGGTCTGGGCGCCTCCATTTGTAACTGGATTATGGAGTTCCTGACGGGCAGGCGTCAAGTGGTGAAGATTGGGAACAACATCTCTTTGTTGAAACACACTAATGTAAGTCGCTTTGGATAAAAGCATTTGCTAATTGACTTTAAAGTAATGTAATGTAATCTCATCCACCCCAAGGCTGCTGCCTCAGTCCCCGGCTGTACTCGCTTTGCACACATGACTGTACTGCCACGCACAACAATAATCGGATTATCAGATTATCAAGTTTGCAGACACCACAGTCATCGGCCTGATAAGCGAGGGCGACGAAACGGAGTACAGAGATGAGGTAGTCCAGCTGACCGGATGGTGTGAGGACAACAGCCTCGCACTGAATGTCAGCAAGACCAAGGACCTCATCGTGGAGCCACCCACTCCACCATCAGCCTGGACGGGACACCGGTGGAAGTCATCAGCTGCTTCTGTTTCCTTGGACTACAGATTTCCGATGACCTGGCGTGTACCCTTAACATGGAGGTCATGCTGAAGAAGGCACACCAGCGCCTCTATGCTCTGCGGTTCCTCAGAAAAAAGCGGAATAGGCCAGAGGTGGCTAGTGAACTTCTACCGTGGCACCGTAGAGAGCGTCCTGACGCGTCTCTGTGTGGTACGGCAACACCACTGCACAGGACATGAAAGCCATCCAGAGGGTCGTGAGGATGGCGGAGAAGATCATCGGGTGTGGACTTCCATGCATTGAGGAGATCTTTAAGACCAGATGTCTGAAGAAGGCCATGTCTATCATAAAGGACTGCAACCACCCTGGGCACCATCTCTTCTCCCACCTACCATCTGGTCGCCGGTTGCGCAGCATCCGAACAAGTACTACCAGGTTTAAGGATAGTTTTTATCCACAGGCAGTGTGCCTACTTGCTAGGAGTGCTGCCACTTTCATAACATTGTCATTGACATTACACATACATACTTTGCTGGACTTTCTGGACTCATCACATTTACTGCACTGTACTGCACAGTATTCATGATGCTGCTGCACTACTGGCACTTTAATAGCTTTTAAAGTTTTAGTAAAAAAAAATATGTACATATCATTGAAGTCACTTTGCTTTTTTTTGTGTACATATTTTTCATATTTGTATGCTGTTGTTTTGGAGATTTATACTGCATTCCTATGTACTTGTTAAAAATGGCAAATAAAAATCATGTATTGTATCTTGTATTGATTAATATTCAGGGTCACGATGCAAAAGTCTATTTTGATTAGCAGGAAAGGGAGTGGGGAAGGCTAGGTTCTTGTTGATGGTTCTTCGTCCAGGCACAAATGAGGGGGAAACACCGACCTGGGACACACACACACACACACACACACACACACACACACACACACACACACACACACACACACACACACACACACACACAATCACACACAGGCGATAGAGTGACACACCTTGAACCCCATTGAAATGCATTAGAAATACAAATTTGTTCTGTGAAACACTGACTACTAACTGCGCAGTTGTGTGTCATTGCAGGTTCATCAGATTCATCAAGTTCATCATCCAGTTACTCAGGTATGTTTACTGGCTTCCTGTAGCTGCTCACATCCAGTTCAAGGCCCTGGTGGTCGCCTACGTGGTAGTGAAAGAAACAGCTCCTTCCTACCTCCAGGCTATGGGGTTAAGCCACCTTGAGCCGTCACTCAAGGTGTTTTCACATATAGTCCTTTTAAAAAGAACCAAACTCAGTCCTCTTAAAGTGGACCAACAGAAAAGGAACTTTGTTATTTATGTGTTCACATTAAGAGTTAATTTCAAAGAGGACTCGGTTCTCTCTCTGGTTCACTTCAACTCTGATGCAGGTGATAGACTCTGATGCACACACACACAGGTGATAGAGTGACACACCTTGAACCTCATTGAAATGTACTAGAAATACAAATTGGTTCTGTGAAACACTGACTACTAACTGCACAATTGTGTGTCATTGCAGGTTCAGCAATTTCAGCATCCAGTTGCTCAGGTATGTTTACTGGCTTCCTGTAGCTGCTCACATCCAGTTCAAGGCCCTGGTGGTCGCCTACGTGGTAGTGAAAGAAACAGCTCCTTCCTACCTCCAGGCTATGGGGTTAAGCCACCTTGAGCCGTCACTCAAGGTGTTTTCACATAGTCCTTTTAAAAAGAACCAAACTCAGTCCTCTTAAAGTGGACCAACAGAAAAATAACTTTGTTATTTATGTGTTCACATTAAGAGTTAATTTCAAAGAGGACTCGGTTCTCTCTCTGGTTCACTTCAACTCTGATGGGGCCTCAGTCAAGTCAAGTCAAGTCAATTTTATTTGTATAGCCCTTAATCACAGTTATAGTCTCAAAGGGCTTCACATGCCACATGTTTACAACACCCCCCAAACCCTAGCCCCCCTAAGGGCAAGAAAAAACTCCCTTAATTACGTAGGAAGAAATCTTGAGAAGGAACACAGAGTAGAAGGGGATCCCTCCTTCCAGGGATGGTTCAGGAGTGCAATGGGTGCCATAAGTGACTTATAGTAATGTACAAAATAAATAATAATAATAGAAAATAAATGATTAATAATAATAATAATAATATACATATAATATACACAATATACAAATAATAAAATGAGAAGATGATTTGTGTGTGGTGCTGGCCGGTATCCTTCAGGTGGGGATCACAGCAGCACACTGGAAAACAGAAGCAGACTGCGGTATGGTTAGATGGGGTAGGGTGGACATGGAACATGTAGAGAACCTCTAGTCTAGTACCTATCGGCAGCAGGGGTATGCTAGTGCTGACTAACGGGTCGATTTAGCTGTAATGAGAGCTGAGGGGCACTCCTAGGCACCAAACGACAATGTAAAAAGGTAGGTTTTAAGTTTAGATTTAAATATTTAAACAGAGTCTGCTTCCCTTATTGCAGATGGCAGACTGTTCCACAAATAGGGCGCACGGTAGGAGAACGCTCTATTCCCTGCTGATTTCTTTATGACTTTTGGGATTGATAGAAGGCCGGCTCCTGAAGACCGGAGGGGCCGAGAAGGACAATAGGGAACAATAAGGTCCTTCAGGTATGAGGGTGCTAATCCGTGTAGGATTTTATAAGTAAGTAGTAGCACCTTGAAATCTGACCTCGCATTAACTGGAAGCCAGTGGAGCGAGGACAGAATTGGAGTAATGTGGTCAAACTTTCTGGTCCTAGTCAGAAGTCTAGCAGCAGCGTTCTGCACAAGCTGGAGGCTTTTCGTAGCAGAGTTCGGTAACCCAGAAAACAGTGCATTACAGTAATCTAGTCTAGATGATATAAACGCGTGGATGAGCATCCGTGGCAGACAGCATTGGTCGCATTCTAGCAATGTTTCTAAGATGAAAAAATGCTGTTCTGGTTATATATTTTACATTTTTCACACAAGAGCTTTGGGCCACAGTAGAGCCCTCAAACAACAGTGCGACATCTTCAAATAGTGGTCGTTGTTGCTTCGGACCGATGATTATCATCTCTGTTTTTCCTGTGTTAAGCTGCAGGTAGTTTTGGGACATCCATCTTTTAATTGCAGTCAGGCAGGATTCAACTTTATGGATCTGGGAGGAGTCGTTTGACTTGATAGGAATATAGATTTGGGTGTCGTCAGCATAGCAGTGAAAACTTATTCCATAACTGCGAATAATCACCAAGAGGGAGCATGTAGATTGCAAAGAGCAGAGGACCAAGGACCGACCCTTGGGGAAGACCAAAGCTTAGGTTACAGTGATTCGATTGTGAATCATAACAAAGAACTAATTGCTTTCTATTTGTGAGGTAAGATCTAAACCAGAGAAGAGCCGAACCTTTAATGCCAACATAGTGTTCGAGACGATCAAGGAGAATGCTGTGGTCGATTGTGTCGAAAGCAGCACTAAGGTCGAGCAGCACCAGCAAGGAGCTTGCATTGCTGTCCATTGTAAGGAGAAGATCATTAACTACTCTAGTCACAGCAGTTTCAGTGGAGTAGAAGGTTCTAAACCCAGACTGGAAGGGTTCAAATAAATTGTTCACCATCAGATGATTGATGGTTTGGTCAGCTACAATTCTTTCCAGTACTTTCGAAAGGAAAGGAAGGTTAGAGATGGGCCGATAGTTGCTAAGTACTTCTGGGTCTAGGCCGGGCTTCTTCAGTAGAGGTTTTATCATAGCAGTCTTGAAGGTAGATGGAACTGTTCCAGTAGACAGGGATAGGTTCATGATGTTGAGCATAGTAGGCCCAACGACCGGGAAAAGTTCTTTAAGAACCTTGGTGGGGAGAGGGTCCAGCATACAGGTAGTGGGTTTAGAGGCCTGTGTTAGTTTAGCAAGTTCATCCAAGGAGATTGTGCTGAACTGCAGGAGGGTTGCTTCAGGAGGTACACATAGTGCCCCTCTTACATGATGTTCAGGATGATGGGTGGGGAAGGCATCAATGTCTTTTCTAATAGTCTCGATTTTGTGCTCAAAGAATTCCGAGAAGTTTCTAGCAGAGAGAGAGGAGCCAACTGTTTGAGGTTGTTTTTGCGTCAGGCTTCTTACTGTGTCAAACAGAAACTTAGGGTTGTTCTTGTTTAAGTTGATAACACTTGAAAAGTAGGCGTTCCTGGAAGTAGTTAATGCAGCTTTATAGCTGAGCAGCCATGTCATGTCATGCCATGCAAGATGAACGACTTCAAGTTTTGTTGAACGCCATTTGCGTTGTAGTCTTCTGCAGCTTCGTTTGAGGGTGCGAGTCTCCTCATTGAACCAAAGCGCTGGCCGTTTTGTGGTTCGCTTTTTAACAATAAGAGGAGCAGCAGAGTCGACGGCTGCAGATAAGGCCGTGTTAAAGTCTTCAGTAAGATTACCCACAGAGCCACTAAAGTCAGAGAGAGGAGCGAGTGAGAAAGATAACTTAGCTGCCATGGATGCAGTAGTTGCAGGGGTGATGCGACGGCAGCTATAGGTAGCCTGGCCCTCATCGCGGGGGCAAGATACCACCACCTTGAAAGTAAGAAGGTGTAAGGTGAGATGGCCAGTTCTGAGATATCAACACCACGTGCCAAGACGAGATCCAGAGTGTTTCCACCATTGTGGGTAGGGTGCTGGACAAGCTGTTTAAAGCCAAGGGCATCGGTTAAAAAAAACAAAAACCTTTGCAAGAGGATCAGACGGGTTATTAACATGAATGTTAAAATCACCAACAAGTAAAACACTGTCAGAATATGTTACAAGGTCAGCCGCAAACTCAGAGAACTCATCCACGAAACGTGTGTATGGGCCCGGTGGGCGGTATACTATAGCTATGAAGAATGAATCTACTAACCTTTCTGCTGTAGTAGGAACTGAGGAGCAGAAAGCAAGGATGAAAAAGCATAGTTATTTTTCTGCTTCATGGAGAGGTTTGAACTTGAGATTAAAGCCACTCCACCACCTTTTTTGGATTCTCGGGATAACTGTGTGCTAACATAGTTGGGTGGGGTAGCTTCGTTTAACGGTAGGTAAACATCTGGTTTTAACCATGTTTCACATAGGCCCAGGATGTCTATCTTATTTTCAACAACTAGACCATGGACCAAGAGCGCTTTAGTTGAAAGCGATCTGATATTTATGAATCCTATTCTAAGCTCTTCCAGAGTATTAAGGTTTGAGGGAGTTGGATTGCAACGCAGCTCAGTGGAAGAGTTTACAGGAACATTTTTGCAGATTTGCCTTCGCTTGCGGGTTTTACACCTCAGGACAGTGCGGGGCAGCTCCACAATACTGATAGGTGTAGGTGTTCTATAAACCTCCAGTTTGCAGTTGCTGCTGCTGTGACCAGAATAAAAACCTAGAGGCACCTCAGTCCTCTTTCTGTTCAAACTGTAGTTTCTCTGGAGCTCTCAGACCTTTACTGCTTTTTATTATGGGTAGCTTTCACTCGGAACAATATGGCTCCTGCTGTGCTTTACATTACATTACATAACAGTCATTTAGCAACTGTTTTGCAATCTTTTTTGAGCCAAGGCCCATTTTTTACATTTAAAAAAATCCTGCGACACACCACCAACCAAAAGTGTTACAAAATAACAATTTGGAGCAATATATTGACGTATGTTGATGTATTTGACGTGTTCCGGACGACCACAGAACTTACTAAATGTATTTCTAACTTATAGCTACCGTATAATGGCGTATTGGCAGCATTAAAGGCTCAGTCCCCCGTTTGAGATCAGACAGCGCTAAAAAAAAGTCTGATTATTATCCTCAATGATCTGGAATGTCCTATCATTGTCTGAACGCAGTTGAATACGTTCGTTGCAGAGTCCTACGGATCGGGAAAGGTCCGAGAGGTCGGCCAAGCACTCCCAACAGTTTAGTGTGTCCCGTAACATTCGGGAAGATTCAGGAAACTCTTTTGACAAATTTTAATCGGGAATGGTCCTATCAAGGACGGCAGTAATGATCGGGGATGTGTGACTGAGCCTTTAGGGAAATTGGTATATAATATATATATTCGCCAACATGGCCCCCGGCGTCCGTGACCATCTGGTGGAAGCAGGATGAATAACCATTGTGACACATCCGGTCCGCCCAGACATTCTCTCTCACCATTGATGGTTCCATTGTCAACCCTCTCTACCCATGTTTGCAACCTTGGTATCATCCTCGACCCCACCCTCTTTTGTACTGCACATCAACCACATCACCAAAACAGCCTTCTTTCACCTTTGGAACATTGCCTGCCTCCGCCCCTCCCTGTCCCTTCCGGCTTATGGAACCTCAAGACTCGATTAATGCAACAGCATCCTCTACGGCTCGCCAAACAAAAACCTCAATTAACTCCAATACATCCAGAACTGTCTGCTCAACTCCACCCGTCTCTGAGATCACGTGCGCTGGTGGCGCACACACGCTCCTGTCAACAATCACGTTGGTTGGCAGGGGGCGTGGCCAAGCTACGTGCGCTGGCCACACACACACACACACACACCTGGACTCAATTTCCCCCCGTGTAATTTGTTCATCACCTCACCTGGGGTATATATACGTTGTCTTTCCTTTACCCCAGCGTGAGGTCGTTACTCTACTATTCCCGTAGTTCTCCCGTCTAGTACCCATCGCCTGCCAACTACCTGCCGGTACTCCGCACCCGATACCCCCGGTACAGACTCCTTCCCCTGTCCCGGACTACCCGCCGGTCAACTGCCTGCCGGTACTCCGCGGATCGTCCTCCCCGTGTACCCTTGTGTTTTGTGTGTGTTTTTGGAAATAAAGCCGTCTCGTATCACTCTCCACTTGTCGGCGTCTGCGTTCGGGGTCCAACCCACTCCCTCTCTCGTGACAGAACGACCTCACCGCCATGGACCCCGGCAACTGCGACACGTGGAGGATCATCATACAGACTATCGATGCCTATGTACGTGCCTTTGACCTGGCCCCGTTGGGCCCAGGCCACCTCGTGCTGGTGGAGCGGGAGCTGATGGATCACCGGTTGGGCGACCTGGGCCCCGGTGGGCTCGAGCGGCTGGGGCGTCTGGTCGATGCGAGGTCGATCCGAGCCGTGGCCCCTGAGGGCCACGGCTCCTCAGGGGCCACGGCTCGGGTCGCGTTGGCTCGGGTGACCCTCGACGTATACTACCAGTGGAAGCCCGAGTATGATGCCCGGTGCGGACTGTGGTTTCGGGGACTGCGGTACATGATGGGCCAGCTCTGGGACCTGTCTACCGCCATTTCTTCCCTCCTCTGTGGAGGGATCCCCGACGCCACGCTTCTCCCTCGTCTGATCGCTCCGCACCCGGCTGAGGACGTCGCTCCGCACCCGCCTGAGGACGTCGCTCCGCACCCGCCTGAGGACGTCGCTCCGCACCCGCCTGAGGACGTCGCTCCGCCCCCCGTCTGCTGACGCCGCGCCGTACCCGCCTGACGATCTCACGCAACCCCTGTCTGCTGACGCCGCGCCCGATCCGCCCGACGACGTCACGCAGCCTCCGTCTGCTGACGCCGCGCCGGATCCGCCCGGCGACGTCACACAGCCTCCGTCTGCTGACGTCACGCAGCCCCCGTCTGCTGACGCCGCGCCGTACCCGACTGACTACGTCAAGCGGCCCCCGTCTGCAGACGCCACGCCGTACCCGCCTGATGACGTCAAGCGGCCCCCGTCTGCAGACGCCGCGCAGTACCCGCCTGACGACGTCAAGTGGTCCCCGTCTGCTGACGCCGCGCCGTACCCGCCTGACGATCTCACGCAACCCCCGTCTGCTGACACTGCGCCGGATCCGCCCAACGACGTCACGCAGCCTCCGTCTGCTGACGTCACGCAGCCCCCGTCTGCTGACGCCGCGCCGTACCCGACTGACTACGTCAAGCGGCCCCCGTCTGCAGACGCCGCGCCGTACCCGCCTGATGACGTCAAGCGGCCCCCGTCTGCAGACACCGCGCAGTACCCGCCTGACGACGTTAAGCGGTCCCCGTCTGCTGACGCCGCGCCGTACCCGTCTGACGATCTCACACAACCCCCGTCTGCTGACACTGCGCCGGATCCGCCCGACGACGTCACGCAGCCTCCGTCTGCTGACGTCACGCAGCCCCCGTCTGCTGACGCCGCGCCGTATCCACCCGACGATGTCACGCAGCCTCCGTCTGCTGACGTCACGCAGCCCCCGTCTGCTGACGCCGCGCTGTATCCGCCCGACGACGTTACGCGGCCAACCCACTCCCTCTCTCGTGACATTGTCAACACACACCCCTAACAAAACGGCAGGGCTCTATTTCAGTAGAAACGCGCATGTACGCGGAGCACCCGTAAAAAAAACCCCGGCTCGTTCGCGACCGACACATCACTAGCGCGTAGTCTCTTTAGTAGCGCGTGCAACTGAGAGTCTCTCGTTATGCCGCCGATATATATTTATTCTATATTATAGATTATACCGCCCATATATACCGCTATATAATCTATATATATAGATTATACTATATATATAATTTGATCGATCTATCGATTATACCGCCCGCCGTTCACCTATACTCAAATTATTTGAGTCAAATATGATGATAAACACACCGCTGTTTCGCGGCCCGGCAGTAACACCGCCACGGCCCGGTACCAGTCTGCGGCCCGGCGGTTGGGAACCCCTGGACTAGAGCATACTGCTCATCACCTACAAAGCAGGGGCGGAGCCAGGTCATTTTCAGGGGGGTGGCACAGGGGTGACAACAGTTAACTTAGGGGGGCCAGCTAAAAGTGACCCCAAAAAAATTGCCGTAAAAAATTAAGGCCGCCACCGACGTCTCACATCAACATTTAGACTACTAAGTGGAAATAGTTACTTTTCTTAAATTGTACAGTTACACAGTGTATTTATGTCTTATTCATCATATTTTTGTTGGCTACATTAACTCTTTCACTGTGTAAGGAAGGTGCATGACCTTTTCATTTTGCACTGTCAACATTAAAATTCTGCTTGACATGTCCCCTTGTTTATGATATTCTCATCAACATCTGCCATTAGTAAACTCACCAACAGTAGCCTAAAACAGATTAAGTGGGTGCAATGTATTGTGCAAGAAAAACACTATTTACAGCACTGTCAATTTTCAAATACTGCAATATTTATTACTATTAGAGCCTTTTAAACAATATACAATTTAAACAATTTATACAATAAAACAAAGTAGGTGTGTACCTACAGTATTTCCAAAAATAGAAACCAGAGCCGTAGGCTCCACAAGGTATGAAATCTTGCACAATTTGTACAAACAAATATACAGTAGTATCACTATACATGCTGTATAGCAATCAGTAAGCAACAGTCAAATTATCAATATTCACAGTTCTCAGTGGAGGTACAGACACTTCAAAACAACAGTATTTTGCGATTTCCATGGCGGCTACTAAACAACCTAATGAACTCATCCATATCCAAGGCCTTGGCTCTCTTGGACTCGACACTTAGCACCCCGAGGTCACTGAGTCTTTCGTTGTTCATGGTGGTGCGCAAGTGATCTTTTATCAGTTTTAATGCCGAAAAGCTGCGTTCACAAGCAGCTGTGCTCACAGGTAGAGCCATGGCAATTTTGCACAATCTGAAGAGTTCATGAAAGACCTCACAGAATGGTTCCAGGAATACTGTGAACTCAAGCAAACTGGTTGGGTTCTCCATTCCAGCTGTCTTCTTCCTCTCTAAGAGCCGCTTGGCAGCATGTAGCTCAATCTTAAGGTCATCCAGGTTTGTGTTGTAGCTGGTTCCCAACAAAAACAGAGGAGTCTCCTCCAAAAAGCTGTTGCTTTTGGGATTGAGCGCTTGAATCCCTTTCATGATGTCACAATTAGTTTTGGAAAAACGCTTCTTTAGCTCTGCATTCATAGTGTCTAAGACAGGATAGAAAACAGTTCTACAAAAATAGTCCTTGCCTAAGTTGTGTTGATCAGTGTTTCGCTGATGCTGACCAATTGTGGATGTGACAACAGATCCATGAAGAGCAGAGCTGGTCTTTGGCTGCCTTTTGGAAACCCTCTCAGTGCTAATGTTGCACTGCTGAGCAATGTCCAGCACTTCAGTCCACAGCTCCCCAAAAGATGATTCATCTCTGTAATGCACCAACGTGTCCTGTAGTGCCTCAATGAGGTCAACTGCTCTGGCTAAGTCCAACGACGAGGATTGCAGCAAATCAGACAGCAACTTGGTGTCTCCCAGTATCTTCCGAAAAGTTGCCAGAAGACCAATGAAGTTAAGGTCTATCTGCCCATGCAGTCCACGTGCCTCTACACACCTGTCTCCATTGTGCTCCTCATCAATGTCATGGAGGACACGGAGAACAGCTGGAAGCCGGTCCATAAGGTTACGACAGGCATAAAACCTGCAAGCCCACCTAACATCACTGAGTTTGGGCAACTCTCGAGGCGGCTGACCCTGAAACATTGTGCGCTGTATGTCCTGCCACTTATGGTGTACATAGGATCCAGACAGAAATGTGTACAAGCGCTGCAACAAAGAAAAAAAGCATGATGCCTCTGGCACGGCTTTCACTGTGTCCACAATTACCAAATTAAGGCAATGTGCATTGCAGTGTACATAGAAAGCATGCTTAGCCAGTGTCTGCATCCTTGCAGACACACCACTGTGTCTGCCGCTCATCACTGAAGCCCCGTCGTAGCCTTGCCCAACCAGCTGCTCTCTGTATTCCAATCCATACTTTTCAAGGCTGTTTACAATTTGTTGTGTTAGCCCAGCAGCATTAAGCTTATCAGCCTGTTCAAAATGCATGAAACTTTCATGCACGGTTCCCTTGTAGTAGTATCTGAGTACTAACGAAAGTTGTTCTTGTTTTTTTAAGTCTTTGGTCTCATCAGCTAGGATGCTGAATGCCCCACTTTGTTTTACCTCTTCAACAATGTCCTTCCTAACCATCTCAGCCAGCACCTCCAAAATCTCATTTTGAATGGTGTGACTTGTATATTGGCAGTGCTGTGCTCCATTTTCCGTTTCACTAAAGGGTCATGCTTGGCAATCAGTTCCATGATGGCCAAAAAGTTGCCCTTGTTAGCTGAGTCCTTTGACTCTCGGTGGCCACGCTGCGCAATGTTTTGGGTGGCTGTACAGAGTAGAACATCGGCAATTGTCTTAATATACTTCCTGTTTTCTTCCACCTTTTTTTGGTTTTGTGCATCCATTGCCTGCAGTAAGGATGTATTGTTCTCGACACCCCTCTTATACTCTGTCCATCCCACCATGGCGTTTATATGGTGCTCTGCCTTGGAATGCAGATGGAATCCTCCATCTTTATACGTGGCCTTTTTCCAATTTGAAAAACCAGTACCGGAGGAGAATGTTGTCTCAGGAGCAGAGGGAAGAGAAAAATGTCTGCACACAAAACAATGTGCTGTATCCTTGCATTGGGAATACTCAAGCCAAGTGTACTCTTTGTACCAGGAGGCGTTAAAGGCTCTCGTCCTACCCTGTCCACGCTGAGAGCGAGGGAAGGTGTTCAGGATGGGTTGTGCAGGGCCCGCAGCTCTTGTTTGAGAAATGTCTGGAAATAAAAAAAGTTTCAAAATGAGTCTGTGGAAACTTATCCTCATAGTCAATGCTGAAATTGTCTAAGACTAGGTCATTGTTAAGCAATGACACATTTTCACCCAAAATGTACTAAAAGACAAATGCATTCCAGCAAGCAAGCAATACAAAAAAGCAATTCACATATCACTACATGGTGGGTTAAAAACATTTTGAGTTGATTAATACTCTACCTTGGGGACCTTTAGGTGCAGCAAATGTAGGCAATGGTTGAACTGGGGGGTTCCTGGTACAGCTGCTGCTGCTGCTGCTGTCCGATTCTACATCGTCACTAGACCCTAATGTGGTCTCCTCCCTGGATGCATCTAAAAGTATTGATTGACATAGTTAACACTTCAATAACTATAAACTATTAAAATTCATTAAAATTATATATATTTTTTTACAATACAGCATACGGTGCAGTTGTTTAACAAAAACATACTATTAAAACCTGCACAGTGCACAATGGCATCAGTTTAATTTAGTAATTAAAAGTAGGTCATTTTGTCACTTCATTCACTGAACAGCTGTAAAATCCTGCAGAATAACAAATGATATAATATGTGATATAAATATGACTACAATACATTTCTTCATATCTGTATTTTCACCTGGAGGTCCTTGGGTGCTGGTCTGCCCCTGGGGGTTTTGCTCACTAGATGGTCCCGCCTGGCTGCATTCAGGCAGACCCTGACCACTGCTGTCCACAGTGCTCTCAGCCTGACCTGCGTCATCCGTGGTCTTCTTTATGAAGAAATCTTGAATGTCTCTTCTTCGTTTCATTGTGACTTCTACCATGAGAACAATTACAAACAAAGTACCTTCATTTAAATGTTGCATTAACGTAGAACAAACACAAGAAACAAAGAGAAAGCTATTTTGCACACGGGATGGCCAATCCGATTGCTTCTCGATATTTTCACAACGTCATACTGATTGACAGCACTCAACACCCAATGGGCGTTTGGGGGGGCACACAGGGTGGCCAATCAGATCACAGGGGGGGCGGGTGCCACCCTGTGCCACCCCTTTAGCTCCGCCCCTGCTACAAAGCCCTCTGCCTCTACCTGGCCCCTCCCTACCTCTCTGACGTCCTCCCCCGTCACACTCCTTCCCGTCGCCTCAGGTCCACTGACACCAACAGCCTGATAGTCCCCAGGACCAAGCTACGGACCTGGGGCAACAGGGCCTTTTCAGTTGCTGCACCCTCCCTCTGGAATGCCCTCCCCATCCACATCCGTCGACCAACCTCTTCAAACTGGCTTTCCCCTCTATCCCATGACTCAAATTTGAAGTTATACTCTTTTTTTAAATCTGTTTTATCTGTCTTATTTTTTATCTATGTAACTATTAAATTATTTGACAGTGTGTCGGGTGGCCTCAGTCTTGAGGAATGAGCAAAGATAAAAAGTCACAACACTATCCAGCTACTCCCCGCCTATAGGCAGAGACTGAAGCAGCAACCGATCGCTGTGAGGGAGGTCCAATGCTGATCGGACCAATCAGACTCTATGCTGCAGGATTGTTTTGATCACGCTGACTGGCACATGTTCCGCGTTGCCTCGGACAATAACATCAACGAGTACGCGTCGGCGGTCACCGGGTTCATCAAGAAGTGCATAGATGACGTTGTTCCGACCAAGTCGGTTCAGATATATCCCAACCAGAAACCGTGGATTAACGGCGATGTTCCCGCTGCCCTACATGCGCGTAACGCCGCCTTTGGCTCCGGGAATACGGAGGAATATACGAGAGCCCGTTACGACCTCCGTAAGACCATCGTCACTGCCAAGCGGGAGTATAAGGACAGAGTGGAAGATAAATTCAAGAACCACGATGCGAGGGGTATGTGGCAGGGGCTACAGACGATAACGAACTTCAGAGGGAGAACCAGTTGTGTAGAGAACTCCTCTACCTCCCTCCCAGGAGAGCTAAATACTTTTTTGCTCGGTTCGATGTAAACGGCAGCCCGCCGAAGCCAGCACCGACTGAGGAGACCAGCCAGCTGCGCATCTCGGAGGCGGATGTGCGCCGCACCTTCAAGCGGCTGAACATCCGTAAGGCGGCAGGCCCCGACGACATTCCGGGGCGCGTCCTCAGAGCATGCGCAGACCAGTTGGCAGGAGTCTTTGCAGACATCTTCAACCTCTCCCTGTCCCAGGCTGGTGTCCCCGCGGTCTTCAAGATGTCCACCATCGTGCCTGTCCCTAAACAACCCAAGGTAACATGCCTGAATGACTATAGACCTGTAGCCCTCACCTCGATCGTTAGCAAATGCTTCGAGAGGTTGGTCAAGGACTTTATTTGCTCCGTGTTACCTGCCACGCTGGACCCATGGCAATTTGCATATCGTCAAAATAGATCCACGGACGATGCAATTGCCATGGCCCTCCACACTGCCCTTTCCCACCTGGAGGGAAAGAACTGTTATGTGCGAATGCTGTTTGTGGACTACAACTCGGCGTTCAACACAATAGTTCCTGCCAAGCTCGACATCAAGCTGAGAGGTCTAGGCGTACCCCCATCCACGTGCAGCTGGATACTGGACCTCCTGTCGGACCGCCGCCAAGTGGTGAGGATTGGCAGCACCACATCAGAGCCACTGACCCTCAACACGGGAGCCCCCCAGGAATGCGTGCTGAGCCCTCTCCTCTACGCCCTCTACACCCACGACTGCATGGCTATGCACAGCTCCAACGTCATCGTCAAGTTTGCTGACGACACGACAGTGATGGGCCTGATCGCTGGCGACGACGAGACAGCCTACAGGGAGGAGGTCGGATCGCTGGAGCAGGGGTGCCAGGAGAACAGCCTCGCCCTCAACGTCAAGAAGACCAAGGAGCTGATCGTGGACTTCAGGAGGCAGAGGGGAGAGCACAGCCCTATCTCCATCGACGGCGTTGCAGTAGAGAGGGTCAGCAGCTTCAAGTTCCTCGGTGTGCACATCTCCGAGGACCTCACATGGTCCACGCACACCACACATGTGGTGAAAAGGGCCCAACAACGCCTGTATTTCCTCAGGCGTCGAAAATAAATTCAGCATGGGCCCCCGCATCCTGAGAACATTCTATAACGGCACCATCGAGAGTGTTCTTACAGGGTGTATCACCGCCTGGTATGGGATCTGCACTGCACTCGAGCGCAGAGCGCTTCAAAGGGTTGTGCGGGCGGCCCAGTATATCGTTGGAGGCGAGCTCCCCTCCCTCCTGGATATTTACAATCAGCAGTGCGTGGCCAAGGCCAAACAAATCCTAAAAGACATTACCCACCCCAGCCACGAACTGTACTCACTGTTACCGTCAGGCAGGCGATACCGCAGTATCAAGTGCCGTACAAATAGGCTTAGAGATAGCTTCCACAGTCAGGCCATCAGGCTGCTGAACAAGGGCGTATAGCATATAACAATGTATATTTTATTACATTGATTTATATATACATATTGCTCTTTTCTGTGCTGATATTTTGCATTTTATAAATTGCATTTTTATTTTTTATTTTTAACTTTATTCTATTTGTATTCTATTTTTATATATTTTTATCTTATTTTATAACTGCTGTCTGTCGTCGGGTATTGCACACAAGATTTTCACATCACTGCTTTATACTTGTGTAAACTGTGAAGTGACAATAAACAATAAACTGACATTGTAATGACTGCTTGTTTTGTTTAAAATGTCAGTGGTGGGACATTTATATCCCCTGTGATGTCAGTTAAAATGTCCTCTATAAGAGACATATGGGATACATTATTAAATGTATGAAATTCTATAAATGATTGAACTGATGTTTTCCTTTTCATTAATATGAAATCAGGAAGCGTTTTTTGCTGAATCTCAGGAGATTAAAGTGTCTTATATAGCCTTGGTAACTTATATAGGCTCAAATACTTTGGATCAAAGTTGTTAAGTAGAACACAAAAGACACATGCCTTGTTTTGACCAGTGACCCACTGTACTGTATGTTCTGTTACTAGAAGTTTCATCAGTGAAGAATTGGTCCTCCAAACTCATCCCCAGCCCTGACCGAAGGACAGAAATACCGAAGGACATTGAAGACGTTAGTAATTCTTCTGAGATTGCATACATCACGTTTAATGACAGTCTGGCCGATACATTTGTCATTAATATCATGTTATTCCTCTAACATTGATGCAAACTATCGAGGTATAAAAGGATCGGATGAATGCATACCTGTAATATATATATATATGTATCGTGCCCAATAGATATATATCATTCCTGTATTTCCTAAAGTGTTCTTTGAATGATGTGGTCAGATATACCCCGTCATGGCCCCGGACGCCAGGACGAGTCCTGCTCTGCTGATCACCAATGTGCACTTTCACCACATGCCCTTGCGGAAAGGTGCTGAGAAAGATGAGCAAAATATGGAGAACCTGCTGACCTTCCTGGGATACACTGTGGTTAAATACAGAGACCTCAGCGGAGTGGTACGTTGGAGCTCTAAAACACACCCACCTATACCCCCCTCCTATCCCCTTGTGGTCCTTCCCCTGAGCGCTTCTGTTAACGCATCCATGATCCTGGGGTGCAGCAGATGGACGAGGCCATCGAGAAGTTCTCTAAGGACGCCCGTCTGCCTGAGGCAGACTCCGTCTTCGTGGTCATCATGTCCCATGGGCAAAGGGGAGCGGTTTTAGGTGTCCGTCACTCCAGTGACGGGGAAGCCGACACGCTTCCCGTTGACAATATCTACAAACACTTGAATTCGGAGAGATGTCCGGGACTGCTCAACAAACCCAAAGTCATCATCATCCAGGCCTGCAGAGGAGGTGTGCTTGCCATTTGGTATTTGTGTCGTCGTGTGTGTCGTAAGTGGCTGGTTTAAGCACACCTGTGGGTCCTTGTTAATCAAGGCCCACAGGTTTAACCAACCACCAACCACACACACTCCACAGTGTTGTTTTTGAATATCTGAATACAATACATTATACATAACCATATTGCAAACCTGTATCGGTGCAGTCACCGGGTGCTACACACATGGGGCCGAGGGGATATTAAGTGATTTTAGATGGTGATTTCCGAAACCTGTAATGAATTACTGTTGTACTGCATTCACAAAGCACTCATCCACTTTTCCAGATATGGATGGCTCTGTGAGCATCCCGGATGGGCCTGGGTCCGTTGGATGGGCCACATGTGTGCAGGTGGATGGCTTCCTCCAGCCTCAGCTGGAAGACACCGAGGAGCACATTGAGGACGATGGGTTTCGCAGGGTACACAAAGAAAAAGATATGATTGCGTTTTTGTCATGCACCCCCGGTACGTTCATTTCTCTTTGTCTATTCTGATGAAGTCAGAACCTTTATAAAACACAAATTCTGATCACTAGTGTCTCGATCTCTCATGTGTTTCTGTTCTGTAGACACGGTGTCATACAGACATCCAGAGCATGGTACTTTTTTTATCCAACACATTGTGGAGATTTTTAACGCCCACGCACACAAGGACCACATCGAAGAACTCTTCCGAAAGGCACGTAACGCAAAGTTAGTTTTGGTTGCAATGAGTGTAATTATCCGAGGCTTGTTGCAGCCTCACATTTATGCTAACTCGGTATAAGCTTGACCATGATGTCCTGTAGTTATACTCCTCATCATCCTACATGGTGTTGTGTTGTTGCTCTATCCCACAGGTCATGAAGTGTTTTGAAGACAACTTTCCCTCACCAACCAAGAGACAGATGCCGGTCAAAGACAGATGCAGCTTAACGAAATACTTTTACCTCTTCCCCGGCCATTAGGATCATGGTCAACGAGGAAATTGGGGGACATTTGAACACGTTTCTCATTATCACTGCTGGATTAAGTTGTGTAAGTAGAATGATACAATACCTTCATGTGAAGAGAATTTAATATTTTTAGTAATTTGCGAAATTGTTAAAGGTTTATTTAGGGCAATATGTTGGTTTCAGTTTTCTAATGAGTGATCTATATATACCTATATATCTACATGAATATAAATCGACATGTTTTCTGTTCAAAGTAAATCTAGTCGCACCCTATACTTTTCTGTTTTAATTCCTGTGTTAATTTCGATTATTTGGACAAATACTGTGAGTATAATACATAACACATGGTAAAGATGATGCAATGTCTACAATACACTTGTTTTGTACTTGGCATTAAAATATATATATACATGGAATCGTTTACCATTGCTGTGGAGACCAACTGACAAAATCCATGTCTGCTTTTTTTGAGACAAACTTTATAAAAAAAATAAACAAACATTAGAAGTAAACAAATGAAGCCTAAACATCACAGCACAGCACAAAGGCAACACGTTGAGTAGGCAACACGGTAACATGGAGGAGGTTTTACTCATTTTACTCTGTTGCCAGATTGGGAAAACTGATATCAGAGCATTTTACAGTCACTACCTGGACGTCATGCTAACAATTGGCAAAACGTGTTGATGCAATGATTTAGCTCATTTAACAATACAAAAACCAGAATAAATAAGCACAGATGATGGACACACGTCCACATGATAATGTTCACATCATTAAAAGCTTAAAATATAATTTTAATATGGACATAAAACAGCGGTTTGTGTGTTTATAGCTAAACTATAGATAGGCTCTATAACATATTTCTTTTGAACATGGCGGCAAGATTACAGAGCTTCATATCTGTGAAGGATTGTACATTTTATACAGAACAGAACAGCGATGGTTGGTCATAACCAACAGCCAATCACAAACCAATGAACCCACACAGGCACACGCACACACGACACACTCCCGCACGCACGTATGGGTTGACTCACACACATTCAACATCGTAGAAACACTATGATGCTGTTTTTATTTGGTAAGGCCAAATGGGAAACAAGTTACGTGACTTCATCACTCAGGCAAGGAGGTTTGGCAGTGTGATCAATAGCCCTCCCCAAGCAGATCAATAATCAATAATCCATCCCACATGTGTATACATTACATCACTTGAAGTCACCCATGCAGGGATTGAGAAGGGAGGGATTCAGAGGACAACGGAGGAACAGAAAACCCCATTTGCTATAAGATAAAATAGAGCTGAGTTGATTCACCCTGGCTTAAATAAACACTGAAGGTTAACGACGGAATGACCCAAAGTAGACGAACCAAATGGCCTACTTGGAAGTCCGAATGTGATAAGTCAATTTGAACATTTAAAAAAAAAAGTTTAATTCCCTCTTAAGAATCTACTTTTAGAAACATCGTCACATCTTTTGACAACACTCAACACTCAGATTAAACATTTTGTAGCACCAATATTTACAAAATAGAAGGTCATGCAGAAGCGCCTTGGGGATGTGTGGATACTGTGTGAAATACACTTTGTGCCTTTTTATGTTTTAGAGATTTCATCCGGGAAAGCAAGAAATTGAAGTGGCAGTCTGCCTTTTTGCAATTATATAGAGGTGTAATGTATTAAGTGTGTGTGTGTGTGTGTGTGTGTGTGTGTGTGTGTGTGTGTGTGTGTGTGTGTGTGTGTGTGTGTGTGTGTGTGTGTGTGTGTGTGTGTGTGTGTGTTTGTGAGTGACATGTGTGTCTGTGTTGGTTTGCACAAGAGGCAGGGCTGGTGGTGGCCATGGTTTTAGGCCCCCGACCACAGAAGCAATTACTCTTCCCAGCACCACACAGCATATAATAATCATTAATTTCTTCTGCATGCATTTAACCATACAATTAAAACATCATCAGTCATCAAGGGCAGCAGATTGGAAGCAAAAAGAGAAATCCATACGTTAGAATTGATGAAACGTATGTTACAGCATTTGATACATCAAGCTCAATCAAGACACCTCGGTATAAAACAATATTATATAATATATAATAATATATATATTCAAGATGATGTATGTGAGGCTACGAGGCTAAGTGCTGTTATTGGAGTGTGAATCATGGTATTGTAGGGAATATAATAACCAGTGTGTAACAGTGTAGTCTGTTTGTTGTTCTCTTAGCTGACTGTTACGTCATAACTGATACGTGACATGCAGCACACATGCAAGCAATGCAATGGGCCGTGCACATGCAACATGCACTACACACAATCCAATGCAAACGGCTATGACCATGACCACCATTCTGTCGCCATCGCAGACAGGTCACGGCAAAATATCTCACATAAGACTTAAGAGAATAAAGTGGTACTGGTACAACAACTATGCAAAAGTTTGCCATTTTCTTTACGCGGCTCTGCAATGGTGTGAAAACCGGGAACAAAGACATCAAAAGGGTATTTCATACTATTAAAAAATATATTATTATTAAATATTTGCAAAGCCTCTGTGCAAATCTAGACCTTAGTGCTGTACTCTCCTGATGGCCCATCCCTGGTTATATTTGGCCAGTGGGCCAGGGGATGCGTGCGCCGTACAATATAACATAATTAAATACGTGTTGAATAAATTAACATTTTTTGGCTGGCCCCTTAACTTATTTTTGCTCCCTGTTTAGACTGTGGGCAGAAATGAAGCAACAACCCAGTGGGGTAGTAGTTTCACTTTTGGAGAGATTGATGTTCACACACTCACACTCTTTACATTCATATTAGAATAACTTTGTCACGACCGCTTTATGAAAATACCATACAAGACCTATTAAGCATATGGAATACCATATGTTCCATCACCCAGCTAGTGATAAGCAATACTGGCTGGTGTCCGTTACACACACACACACACACACACACACAAAACAACACGGATGTAAGCGCATGCGTGCATGGGGCCTGGACGTGACGTGACACTCACCCTCCTGGCTTTACTCTGGTATTTGACGGCTTTCTTTGTGTCTGACACGGCTCTCTCCACATAGTCTACAGAGTGCTCCACGTTATATACTCTATGCGGTCTATCATTTCCCCCTGGGAGGTTGACGGTGAGGGTGGGTGGGTGGGGGTGGGGTGGGGTTGGAAGAGGGGGGGGGGGGGGCGAGATATAGGGGCAGGTAGGGGATTCAATGCAAAGGTAGGGAACAGGCGGGGGGGCCGGGGATTGGGGGGAGGGGTGAAGCAGAGGTGGGGGTGGGGGCGCGGGAGGGAGGCAGGTAACAGGTGGGGTAGTGTGGGCAGGCATGATTGGGCGTAGATGGAGGGTGAAAAAAAAGATGGAAAGAGAGAAAGAACAGAAGAGGGTGGGTTAAGATCCGGCCTGCATCCTCTTCCTCACCCGTTTGTTGGACTTCCTTATCTTTCTGCAGTGCAAGATGTCTTGGTTGGCCTGACCCACGTATTCCTCGGCCTTGAGCACACTGTGCTCTATGTTGTTGACCAGCTCCCCCTGTACACACAGCTGTATTAGGAGCCTGACACTCAGGATATTAAGGCTCATCGAAGATACATATCATATATTACACCTTCACTTGTTTTAAAGCAGTCCTTGGAAGTCGTCACAAAAGGTTAGAAAAGCAAACAAAAGCATGAATTACAGCATGCAGCGTCACACATTCTACCCATCAATCAGAGTATGATCATATCTTATAACCGGTGCATGGACCGTTTTGGAATTAGATCTATACAGTGCAATTATTTGTTGCAGTACCAAAACAAGGGACTAGCCCAATTACAATTACCTTTGCCGCTTTAGGAGGTTGTTGTTTGGTTTGTTGTTTAGTACTTTGACTGAAGTCTTTGAAAACCCAAAGAATGGGTGGGAGGAAGTAGAGGGGAAGAGGCAAAAGTGGCTTCTCTAGATCAAGATCGCACTTGAGGTTCATTGAGAGAGAATTTGCATGTGCATGTGTGTGTGTGTGTTTGTGTGCATGTGTGTGTGTGTTTGTGTGCATGTGTGTGTGTGTGTGAGCACGTGTGCATGTGTGTCCATGTTGTGTTTGTTTCATTGCTCACCCCCGAGGTGAAGATGGCTGGGTTGTCGCTCTCCAACATGCTCTCCAGCTCGTCATTAGTTGTGTTTCTTCCAGCTAAACACGCATACACACACACACACACACACACACACACACACACACACACACACACACACACACACACACACATACTGTACATACATGTCTGGGCGCTCATTAAGGAATGGGGAACGCTGTGGTGTCCTTTCCCTACCAAACAACCTCCCCCCTCCCCCCTCCCCATCCATCTGTCTCTCCCCCGGCTCCGCCCACACGTAAACTCTCCCAGCACTACTTCATCTCCATGGCACCGGCCTTAAAGACACTACGTGCTCTTAGGAAACTCTCTCTCTCTCTCTCTCTCTCTCTCTCTCTCTCTCTCTCTCTCTCTCTCTCTCTCTCTCTCTCTCTCTCTCTCTCTCTCTCTCTCTCTCTCTCTCTCTCTCTCTCTCTCTCTCTCTCTCTCTCTCCCTAATTGACTAATGAACAAGAAATCGAATAATGGCTTATGATGAAAAGATGGTCTATGTTGGACCTGATCGGAGATTTCTGAGATGAAAGGCTAGGTAGCACAACCAAACACTCCTACCACAGTCTTTCATCTCTCTCTCTTTCTCTTTCTCTCGCTCTCCCTCTCCCTTTCTCTTTCTCCCCCCCCCTCTCTCTTACCATGGAGACCCAAACGGTGAGAAATGGAATGTGTCTCCTCAGTCTCAGTTCACCCGCGGTGTTCACCCCGCTGCTCAATCATCCATAGCTACCATGCTATTCCTATTCCAGATTCCATTTCAGGGTCAAATAGAATATGTAAAAATACATTGTTGCGACAATGTCACGATTTATTTTAACGCTGAGATTCAAGCGTTAAAAGCGTAAAAATTTCCACAGCCAAACAATGAAAGTCACTTTGGAGAAAAGCGTTTACCTAAATCCTAATCTGGAGGATTTGAATCCTCTTTATTGGTTACAAACAGTGAAATTAGTTTCTCTGCATTGAACCCATCCTAGTATTAGGAGCAGTGGGCAGCTATTTTCTATACAGGTCCCCGGTGAGCAGTGTAGGGGTCTGGTGCCTTGCTCAATGGCACCTTGGCAGTGCCCAGGTGTTTCGGGGACTTGAACCGGCGACCTTCCGGTTCCCAAGCCAAGTCTTAACAGCCTGATCTTCTGCCGCCCCCGACTGACAAAATATTAATCGTGGTCCTTTTGCTTTGCACACTTTGGTGTTAAGAGGCATCGTCGTTTTGTTTGTTTTTTTAGCTCTAAAAACTTAGCAGCTTGAAAAAAATGGGACTAATTTGTCGATTTGTTTTTGTAAAAACACTTGAAGGGATATTTGAATATAGGGACACATTGTTATGGTTTGATGACTTAACATGCTTGTGACTAATGGGGAAGCGGCTGTGCTCAGCATGTGCCATAATGAATTCACAGCCCTGCTTGTTGAATCAAATGAAAAGCAAATGGAAAACAACGCCTTAACCAGCGCACTGCCAATCAAGCCGTGAACATTAAATCAACGCCAAGCGTTAAGGTCGACCAAATGCCACCACTCTGGGAAAACTACAAGTGGTCCAAACGTGATCCCGTCTAAATTGTGAATGCAAATGTATTCAAACTGTGGTGCGATGCGTTGGCCCTGCCAGAGAAGGTGTTGCATTAGTTAAGCTCCATTAGGCCAATTAAAGGCCTCTGGAGAAGAAGAAGGAGAAGTAGAAGAAGCAACAAGGCTTTAAATTCCATCAGATCACTTCAGGGACGAGGCAGGGTGACTGGCTGTGGACGAGCCTGCTCTGGTTTTCACTTTGAACGACCACCAAAGGAGAAAAAACACGAACAACGCGGTAAAAGTGTACATTATTGGCTCAGGTGAGGATGAGCTTAGTGGTGAGATGGGAAAACAGCAATAGACCAGGGATTTAGATTCAAAGCAAAACACAGATGGACAAGATCCTCTTCCAAATCCCTACATTGTGCGGTTTTACCAGTTGGCCAACTGTTTTGTTGTAAACATCTCAAGGCTTTCCTATTCCCTTGTATATGTCCATGTCCTTTTTGCTGTATATGTGGTGTGAATAAATAAAAGTTAAAACTAGAGGGCCGGATCCGGATCTGTACCAAAATTGAATCAAGTGTTCTGCTTGGCCCATAACTAACCTACCAGTTTTTTTCCAATTCAGGGACAGGATATTTTCCCCTCATTACCCCAATACATTGGTTTGTGGTCTCCCTCATTTCATCTTTATGATAAACTCTGCGTATGTGTGCAATTATTTCCCACAATGCACTGCTTTCTCCCAGTTCCTTACGGCAGATCAGCCAGTGTTTATACATGTGTAGTGACACACGTCACTGTGTCTAGGAAGGATGACGCTATACACTATACACACAAGACCACGAAATTACAAACACGGCTCCATCTTCCTTGTAACTCCACCAGCACACCAAAGACTCTACCCAAGGTCGTGGAGAGTAAGCCGACCCATCCGGTGGAGCTCTATCCAAGAGATGTGATCCCAGAGTACCACCCGGAAGGCACTCGTCCCCCTAGTATACGCAAATAAATGATGCAAATAATCAATTATTTATTTTATTAGCTGTTCCAGATGACAAAGGTCAGCCAGGCCCCAGTGGTTTACCTGGACCACAGGGTATCAAAGGCTCTGTAGGATTAAAAGGTGACAAGGGTTAATATGATATAGTAGTCCAGAAATGATACTGATATACTAATACCTCTCAGTTCAACCAATGCTTCATTTGTTGTTTCTCAGGAGATAAAGGAAATGTTGGGGTGGAAAACCTGGAGAGAAAGGTATTAATTTTGTTGGCAGTGAATCCAACACGAACGTTGCAAGACTTGCGATAACCTGACCCAGAGTCACTTTCTCTGCAGGTGAAGGTGGTTTCAATGGCCAGAAAGGAGAAGTGGGATTGCAGGGGTTCCAGGGCGCCACTGGTGAGAAAGGGGAGCGTGGCCTCAATGGGACTGCTGACCAGGGAGAACCAGGGAATGAAGGTCCAGCTGGACCCCCGGGACTGGCGGGGGAGACTGGCCCCAAGGGAGACAAAGGTGATAGGGGTGAATGTGGCACCTTTGGTGAACGAGGAAATAAAGGGGACAGAGGGGAACCCGGACATCCTGGTATCCCAGGGGCAATGGGACATCCTGGGTTGAACGGTAAGTACGGCCCCCAGGTCAGCCGGGCGTGCGAGGAGATCCCGGACCTCCTGGACCACACGGGGAGCCTGGGGTGAAAGGACCCCAGGGAACCCCTGGAATGAGAGGCCTTTTCGGTCCAAAGGGAGATCGTGGTTACCATGGCATGAGAGGCGAACGGGGTCACCGAGGGCCGAATGGCGCCAAGGGAGCCGGGGTTCCCCAGAAACGCTCAGCCTTCAGCGTTGGCATCTCTCCAAGCAAATCCTTTCCTCCCTCTGGTTTCCCGATCCGGTTTGACAAGGTCTTCTACAACGAAGAAAGCCACTACAACACCACTTCCCACAGCTTCACCTGTATCCACAGTGGAGTCTATGTCTTCTCCTACCACATCACCGTGCGAAACCGGCCACTCCGCTCTGCCCTCGTGGTGAATGGCTCACGACGTGTAAGGACACGGGACTCGCTCTATGGCCAAGGTATTGACCAGGCATCAACTCTGCTACTGTTACAGCTGGTGGTGGGAGATCAGGTGTGGTTGGAAACCATGAGGGACTGGAATGGAGCGTATGCCAGCAGTGAGGACGACAGCATCTTTTTCAGACGAGGCGTGATGCTAAACAGCACACCTCCGGTTCCCCTTTTCTTCTGCACTGGCCTAACTTAGTACACGGACTGCATTTGTAAAGTGCTTTCCAAACCATCACGGCTCCTACAATTGATGCCTTTCATTCACACATACACACATACATCAAGTATGCACACCAACATAAGCATGAGGGCGGGTGTTATGGAACGGGTTATAAGGTGCCTTTCTCAAGGAAACCTTAACACCTTTTGCCTGAAGGAGTTGAGGAATCCAACCAGCAATCAGTTGACAGACAACATGCACCTCCTTAGCTTCTGCTGCCTAATATATGCAAAAAAAAGGCCGACATATGTTTTGTGGACTACCTGCAAAACTGCAGTTCCATCCACAGACAGCCAATGTTGGGTTTCAATCGTACTCAATCTTATGGCTAACATTACCAATACTGTTTGCAACATTTAATGACCAAACATATTCAGTCTTACATTCTCTCTCTCAGCACCATGACCACAGGACCGCATTGTAACTCTGTGAAGTTTTCCTTTTTTTTGTTATTCTAACTTACTCTATGTATTATCTTGTATACCTTGTATTCTATATTAACATTCAATTCCTGTATATTGCATATATATCATGCAAATGTGACAGCTTCTCACTGTACTTCTAAAACTCTTCTAAACTAAACCTGTCCCACTCTCTGTAAGCACTGAGTGGTTATTGGTTTTATCTTGTACTTCTTACCACTAAATGACATGTAATCAGTTTTAAATATTACAGGGTTGTAAAATAGGTTTTGTATACACAGTTCATATATAAAAAAGCATAGTTCCTTTTAATACTGCATCTTTATATGTATTTCATTTAAAACACTCCAAAAAAGCCCAAAAAGAGTATTTCTTTATTTTATTTAGAAAGCACACGTTGTTTAACACGTTTATTTATTATTCAGAATTATTCAGCAATCATTTGTGATAGATACATTGGACAACAACTTGAACAAAAAAAAGGTATGATTAAAGAGAGATTCAGAGTTCATGTGATTTTTTAATTCATATGATCGGTTAAATGCTTATTGCAAAAGGATATACATGTTTGAACAGAGCAGCCTCTGGTGGAGAGGAGGGGCAGTAAGGGGGTCTACTGCACCTCCGCCAGGAGAAGGGGATCTGGGCTACAGCGCTACCGAGGCCTGCTCACGCTGACTCTCTACACAGACAACAGAGACATGCATGGTCACCTCGGGAGAAAAGTCCCCCTTGGTGTAATAATAATAATTATAATGAATGAAAATTCATCCTATTTGTAAATATATTCACCTGTAGGATTTCCATGTTGAGTAAGCTGGCTCGGCCTGACGATGTTCAGCTCAGGCACCCTGACCTTGCATCGGTACCAACCAGGCTTGTTCAGGACGATTACATTTGGATTGTTCTTAGACCTTGCTATTCCTACCAGTTTCTTGCCATCTCTATAGAAGTAGACGTGTATTTGAGTTGCTGGATTATGTGCGTTTGACTTAAAACTGCAGCTGAGCTTTATTTGTTTTTATCTTTTGTATTGTTCACTGTCAAAATGATGTCACAACATCTGGGAAAGTATCAGAAAAAGAGTGAAGAAAGATGAGAGCAAATGTTCATAGTTCCAAATTAATACAATGTATCATCAGCATGGTCACAGTACAAAAGTCAGTAACCATATTTAGATTGGTTTACTTTACAATGAAAATCGTCTAAGCTCACCTTTGACAGTTACAGGAATGGCTACAGAAGGTGAAGTGATGAGATGTCCGTTCTCAATCCAGCTAGCTTTACAAGTGTATGATCCTTGATGCGTGGCGATGACGTTAGGAATGTGGAAATTCGGGTTTCTCTGGTTTGTCAAAACGATGTCACCGTCTTTGTACAAAAACACCTTGTTTAGCCTGGTGTTGTCACGGACCACACAACTGGCACTTAAGGTGTCCCCAACCACGAGAGACATTTCGGCACGCAGCATAACAAACCCACCTAAAGGAAGAAAGAAAGAAAAATACCAACATTAACCAATTATTCAACCATCATATATGTCTGAGGTGATGCAGCTCAGACATCAACACTCACTGATCAATTATTAAACAATTCCACTAATCAACCTTGTTGAAAGTTGAAAGAGAAATATGTTAATTTGTGTCAAAATGGCATTGGGATATTTTAAAAATATCGAATACATACCATCTCAAGTTATTTTGAGTGAAGTAGTGGCAGTAGCGTTGAAATAACTAAAACAGACCAACATGTCCAAGAATAGGAGACATATAGTTGTATGCAGTGTAAAGACTTTTTTTTACATTTTATAATAATGCACTGAAAAACGTACCGAGAAGGGACAGGAGCATGGCCATCTTGTACACACTTTCCAAATGCCCTTGACTAAAACTTCTCTGTTCTTAAATGTTTTATACAGGAACTGAAAGTGTTTTTTTCTTTTCACAAATCCCCCAGGACCTCTTCCTACAAATCAAGTTATTCGTAGCTGGAAGTGAAATTAAGTCATTGATAATGTACACTTTAGATATCCAATTACCGGTAATAAATGGAGAGCTTCTGACAGGAAGAGTTATAAACTGTTAAACAGAACAATTGTTATATTTTGACTTTTTATTAATATTAATATATCTCATTGACACAAGCCTATGAATGTAATAAAACACCATATATTTAATAACTTATATTTAAATAAAATACAGTTGGTAATACATAGATCCTTGTGATATAATACAAAAACAACATGGTTTCGATTTTTTTAACTTCCCAATACCTGATCAATGTTAGTGCATACAATTCAATTGTTCAAGCTATAATTTAAAGTTGCACAGAGAGCACAAAATTGACCTTTAAAAGCAACTGCAAAGTAAATTTACACATGAACAATATGGTTTGAGGACTTTAAAAAAATAAAATAAAAGATCTAAAAGAAAACTCCTAAAACAAATGATCAAATCCCCATGCATCATCATCTTCCAAAACACATTTCGAAACACACTTTGACCAAGACGGCTGCTAAACTGGTAGACTTTACCTTAATGAAAGTGCTGTTGTGAACAAAACTTGAATATGCATTGGTGGTTGTCGCTTTGTTTGTGTGTCATGTGTGTATAATATAAATATATATGACAGAGGGGAAAAGTCTAATAGAAATAAAAACATATCTCCAATCAAGGCATGTCAGTTCTATTATTGCACCCAGGACATTTAACAACCACCGTTCCATAGAAAAATATCATCGCATCATCATCGCATATTATCATAAAATCAGCTTATTAAAGCGGTAGTGTAGCTTAAAAACAAGACCCAGATATCTACAGGCTACTTGAGGATGTTCTGGTGTAAGATTAACAATGCAACATGACCATGCAAAAAGCCCTAAATCTACACTCGGAACGCAAAATGATTTGCCTCCCTCTTCACACACACACACACACACGCACACACACACACACACACACACACACACACACACACACACACACACACACACACACACACACACACACACACACACACACACACACACACACACACACACACACACACACACACCACACACACACACACACACACACACACACACACACACACACACACACACACACACACACACACACAGGTGGAGTCTGACTGTGAAAAACAACACATTTACTGAAGGAAATCTTAATGACATATTTAGTCGAACGATGCACACCACACACACGTCAATTCATAGAAACGAGTATGGTACCACGTAAGGATTATACTTATATCAATCTTATCTCAAAATGAAATTAAACGTGCAAGGGGAAGGCCTCATAGCAGGCCTCCACAACGTCTTGTTGGAGTGATGGGCTGGGAGCCACGGACACCACCCAGGGAGGGCTAGGAGTGATACTTTCCATCTGTTTCCACACAAATTGGATGGAGGGCAATATAGCCCCAATCATTCTTTAGAAACCCCTTGTGAACCGCAACGGAGGACGCACTGAAGTGTGACAAACGGAGACTTGTGTGTGTGTGTGTGTCCGGGATGCTCTGACACACCGTTTGGAGTGGGAAGGCGGAGGTGGGTTGAAAGGTGAAGAGGCGAAGAGGCACGCCCCCACCCAGAAGCATGGAGGCCCGAGTGGACTCCCGGTCACCCAGCGAACAGCTGTGGCTGAAGCGGCGGGGGCAGGAGGTCGTTCTCTACGTTGTCGGCGCTGGCTGACGGCGCGGCGGGCACTGCCGCCGCCGGGCCTCGGGTCTCCGGGGGGGAACATCTCCAGGGCGTCTTGCACCTTATGCTCCACCCCCTCGCTCCAGTCGATGAGGTCGCTCTCCAGCCGGCGAGACTCCTTCATGACCTGCTCCTGTCGGACGCCCAGTCCCGTCAGCAGGTCCAGGCCGCTCTGCACCTGCTGCAAGGTCGCCGCCGAGGCTCCCCCAGAGGCCAGCGGCCGCACAGGGGATGAGGCCTGGCCGGACATGTGGAGCTCAAAGTCCTCTGAGCTCATGTTCAGAGACTGGCCGTCCAGCTTCTCTATGACCATCCAGCTTCGATAGGATATAGTACATTTGACATTATAGTACACAGATGAGGCAATATACTAGAGGGGTTAGAGGGGGTTATATTTTTGGGGTGGCCATCTGCCACCTAAATATATAACTAACATATATTTGCTGAATAAATCTAAAAAGGTACCTTTGAACTGAGTGTGCAGGTATTCTGAAAGTTTCTGGTAGAAGTCCTGGACACATTCAGAGAGTTCTTCAACACCCAGTTCCTTGAAACATGAATTAGAGTAATCTTGAATTCACTAACAATGGATAAGACATCAAATACAAAATGACGATATTTGTTTTCAAGCAGTAAGATCCTCACATATGTTAAATACAAAGGACCATGCTCAACGATAAGGTTTTGATTAACCTGCCAGATCGGGCAAGTGGGTCACACATTTACTTGCCCGAATACAAATTTTTTATTTATGTGTAGTTATTAAATAACATCAAAGGCTTAAATCTTATGTCATGTTTCATCTTTATTTAAGTAAATAGTCTTGCATTTTTTTTTGTCAGGCAAGTGCGTTGTTAGGTTTCCTTGCCCGACATGGCATTTTAATTGCCCTGGGCAATTTTTCAGGTTTCAGGTTTCAGGTTTTGTGATGCCCGCAAGAAAAAGAGTCCCAACCAAAAGGTAAAAAGGTACAAAGGTTCGATCCCTAATGTCTGCAATGTACACCTTGCTATCAAGTTGCTTTGTTTGGATAATAGCACCCACTAAATACTATACAGCCAATACCAATAGCGGTGAATATATACACATGCAGACATGCCAGCCAATGTCTGCATTCGTGTCATCTCACCCTCTTGTAGACCATGCTCTCTGTGAACGCTCGACACTGTTTGAAGATCTCCCGGCCAGGCAACATGGTGACTCCTTGAGGAACTTGGACTGGACTCCACTGAAATGTGACCTAAATCCATGAAACAGCGGAATGATGAGCAGTTGACTTGTTTATTTTTTGCGTCATCATCATCATCATCATCATCGTCATCATCCCCAATACTTTGGCCTTTGTGATGTGACGATCACTTGACTGCATTGATTACATGAACAAGAACCAACATTAAAAAGAAGAAAATAATTTTCATTATGAGAGTAAAGAAAGAATCAATAGTGTGCATTGTTAAAATTTATCTCAGATATTACTGTCACACATTATGCTTTACCCAAACAAATTAAAAACGTTTTTAAAAAAAGTAACAATGACTTACCTTTTTTGGGTGGTGTTTTTGTGGAGGTGCTGAAAAGCTTTGTAATGACTGAATTAACTTTAGTGGACTTTTCCTTGGTTTTTCTTTCCTCAAGCTTGCCAACTGGCATAGGCTGAACCTTCTGGTGTACGCTTGCGTATGCCGCCTCCTCCTCTTTTTGTAACCTGGGCATGAGTCACAACCAACATCAGGTCAGGTTATTAAGCACTGAGTGTGATATGAAGTATAAAATTATATCAGTAGTTAGAATACATGTGCCAGCATTTTGAACACAGACCTCTCCAAGCTCCGTTGCCATAAAATCCACATCTCTTTGGGCACAGCAGTTCCGATTGGTCCAGGTGGATACCACTGCGTTCAAACCTCTGGCTCGTCATGCCTCTGTATTGCTATGAATACTGACAAAAGTAGGACAAATAAGATCATTCATTGACGCCCTGTGCCGAAATCCATGAGCTGAAATCTGGTTAAATCTGATGTATTCAAAGTGGAGTGCATCCAGTAACAAGTGACAGTAATCTCGACATTGAACCCATGGACCTAAGATATTATAGATACTTTAAGCCGCCAAACAAGTTAACACAGGAGCTTCGACTATGTGTCCTGACTAGTCGGATTTGGCCAACTAACTATAAGCTAACGGAACATTATACGGTTGGGTCTAGTCTTGTATTTGTTACGCAGAGCCAGTCGGCTATGGAGGGTGACGTTGTCCCTAGCTTACAGTCAACCAGCAACGTGGACGAAAATTGTCTTTAAGAGCGTTAAACATATTGTTGTATATCGTATCGTTTGACAATATAGTATCACATACGTAGCCATTAGCTATTTCATACGTCTTGCTCACAATCGGAACCACTGAGAAAGTCAAAATGGTCTATTGTTTTGGTCACTAGCTACGCTATGTTGACATTAGCGAAGTGCTACCCACCAGCTAATCAAAGGTGAGGGCCTATAGGGTTAATAATAACGTGTGGTTTGAACGTGTGTCCTTACTGTACACGTACGATATCATTCGCAGTGTCAACAGGCCACCAGAGAAAAGGTGTCTTCCCCTGGAGCTGCTGGGGTCTACTGCTTCACCTGGACTACTAGAAGCTATCTCCGCTCCCCAGCTAGTTTGTGTTTACTTTACTTTGGCCGTGTTCCATTTCAGGGTCTGCAGCCTAAAAGGCTGCATACGTCACAGCCGCCGCGACAAGGCTGTCCCATTCCGTCGGCTCCTTCAAATGCAGCCTTCAAATGCAGCCTTAATTTCCCGAATTTGAAGTGTGCATCGATGCACACTTCTGCAGCCTTCGGTGCCAGAATATCCCAGAATGCATTTCGCACCAACCGAACAGAATTGTGGGCCGTGTTCAATTTCAGGACAGAATTTGAGCCCGGCTAAAAGCTGTTTTAGATATCGCTGTAGCACTGTAATTAAGTCACTTTATTAAGTTTTATTATTTTATTACGCAACAATATACCTATTTAGATTATACATATTTTGTCAGTTTATCCAAATAAAGCCTGTTTAGAAATATGCTACGGCGATTTCGGAGATGCCGGGAGCCGCATATGGGAAGCGCTGGCGCGGGCCAGCTGGTCTCCCAGGCCGCCAGTGTGTGTGTGTGTGTGTATATATATATATGTGTGTATATATCTATATCTATATCTATATCTATATCTATATCTATACCTATATCTATCTATATCTATATCTATATATATCTATCTATATCACAATAAAGATTGGTTAATATTGGTGAAGTTATAATTCCTATTAATATGTATATATATATATATATATACATACATACATATATGTCTATATATATATGTATATATGTATATGTATATGTATATGTATATGTGTGTATATAGATATATATATATCTATATATCTATATATATCTATATATATATCTATATGTATATAGATATATCTGTATATATATATGTATATATATATATATATATTAATAGGAATTATAACTTCACCAATATTAACCAATCTTGATTTACCCATGGTTCTCTCTTAGCCGAAATAACATCAAACGTCGACGCCGGCGGTGAAACTCCAGCTCCTTAAGTTCATTAGTTAAAAAGAATACTGAATACAAATCATCCATTTTTAACACGCAATTGATTTTCCTCGTATTATTAAACTCTCAAAAAGACGCTTCTCGTTGGACTATCTCCGCGGCTCTGGTCAGCGCGCGACGACGGTAGGCGTGGCGCTTCGTGACGCAGCTGGTGACGCATTCAGGAAGTACTCCGTAGGCTAGACCGTCCCATTTAACAAGTTTTTGAAGCAGCCTTCGAAGCCGCCTTAAGACTGCAGCCTTCGGATGCAGCCGAAGGATGCAGCCTTAAGGCTGCAGACCCTGAAATGGAACACGGCCTTTATGTGCGGTGGTGGGGTTTCTTCCTTAATGGGTGGTATAGTGTATGTACCGCCATCTACAGGATGGGAGGCAAGGCATGTTGCCTTACTGCAGTGGTTTCCTAACCTTTTATATGTATTTATAAATGTAAACATTTATACAATTCAAAATATATGCAACTTTTTGTAACTTTGCGAGTTGTCATGACAACTTGCAAACAAGCAAACAAATGCTCATCACCTGGGCCATCTGTACAGTTCATTGCACTTCTTTGTCCTGCCTTCCCCAGGTCCTAGAGACATCTAGTTACATAGGTATTAGATTCGATTCAAATGTATTGTCATTGCACAGCACAAGTACAGTACAGCGAAAATAATTTAGCATCTAACCAGAGTGCAAATGTTAATTAATTTATAATTTACAGTTTAAATGTACAGGTTAAAAGACACTGGGTATTAAATTGGATATGAGCATACTAATGTGTGTATATATATATATATATATATATATATATATATATATATAAATAAATACAGGTAAGTGAGTATGTATTCCTACATACATGGGTATGTATGTAAGTGAGTATGCCTATATGCCATGGGGCTAAATAAGCAACCCTGATAATTTACATAGCCATGAACACGTCACGGGGACACACACACACACACACACACACACACACACACACACACACACACACACACACACACACACACACACACACACACACACACACACACACACACACACACACACACACTCACGCAAAACGAAAGTAAATTGAACATCAGCCACAACTCACGTCTAGCCCTGTAAACGATGGAAGGTAGGCCGTCTTCATAACAACCATGTATGATGTAGGCTAGTTTGAATGCGCAAGAAACATATATTTCTCTTTTGCACACTTCGGTGTAGGTTATTAACTATTCCTATATTCCGATGTATTTGATGTAGGCCTATGCATTTGTTTATTTATACACACCCAAAGATTGTATTGACTACAACACTTTCTATTGCCCTTTTTTTCTCAGAGCTTTCAAGGATCCGTGCTGACTTTGTGCAGAAAGTTCCAATGCCTGTTATCAAAGGTCTCCTGGATGACCTGTGGCAGAAGAACGTGTTGAGTACCGAGGACAAGGACTTTGTGATGGAGAACCAGACGAGCAAAGTGGACAGAGCACGTTGTCTCATCGACATGGTGATGGGCAAAGGGGACAGAGCCAGTCAAATGATGGTTGATAGCTTGATGGATAGGGATGGGGAATTATGGTTCAGCCTTGGTCTGATCCCTTCTCCTGGTATGGGTGAGTTGTTTTTTTTTATTCGTTTTTTTTTCCTCCATGAAATGACCCCTGACCAATGTTCCCTCTAAGCTGCGCGCTTGGGCAATCGCGCACTGCTCGCACATTCTCAGCGCACAAGAAAATCTATGCAGCGCATAAAATAAAATTCAACATAAACGTATTAATTAATATCTAATATTAGTCCTAATCTTATCTAATCAATTAAACCAATAATAATAATAATAATTTTGTTTTCTGTACTATTTTGCAACGTAACTCAGTGAGTGACAGGTGTCCAGCCAATGATACGATTCGGTTCACTTACGCTACGCAGCCAATCATAGCATTGACACTATTGCCCTGCCCATTCGCGCCGTGCAGGTTAGCACGTTCAGTTTAATGAATCGTATCAAAACAGCATCCAGAAATCGTCTTGAAGTGGCACATTTGGACCAGCTGATGCGCATAAAGTCAAAGCAAGAAGCAGACGAAGCCATCAACCTGGACAAAGTGTACAACCATTGGAGAAGTGAGAAGGACAGACGTGAAAAATAAGGTAAAATTTAAGTCAGATTTGTGCATATTCTAGTGACATTTATTAATATTTTTTGTTTATGGATATTAATCATTAAATGATGTTACTACTAGATAATTTATGGGTAGTAGAAATGATAATAAAAAACTGAGTAATTACATATTTTACAGACAGAGTTACAGGAATTTACACTGTATCACAAGCTACAGCACACGTCATTGTGCAAAATGTGAATGTTTTAATGTGAACAAAATGTTATGTCTGAAAGGTGTATATGTATCATTTCCTCCAGAACAGGACCCTCACACAGGCCACAACAGGACCTCACACAGGCCACAACAGGACCTCACACAGGCCACAACAGGACCTCACACAGGCCACAACAGGACCTCACACAGGCCACAACAGGACCTCACACAGGCCACAACAGGACCTCACACAGGCCAAAGCAAGACTCTTCCCATGGCCAAGCAGGACTCTCACATAAAACATACTACACATCTCATGAACAACAAGATTTTTGTCTTTTTCCTTTAAAGTTTGTCAAATCACTTATATTAAAAGTAAACTAGTGAAAATTGCTGCTGTAATTTGATTCTTTTAATAAGCCATGTAACTTGCTATGATCCAAGTTTTGAACTGGTGTGTGGCCACAGCATGCACATCTGATGTTGCTCACAGTGGTCCTCAGTGTGCTCAGGGAGCTGGTGTGTATGCCCAGACACATGAAAAATTAGAGGGAACATTGCCCCTGACCACTTTGTTTTGACAAGGGACGGCCTTCTTTATCCTTTAAACTACTGGGATACAGCAATGAATCATTGTCCATTCTCAAGGACATTTAGTTGTGGACTGCGTATCCAAAGACATTCTCCCAACTTGGTTGAGAGTTGTACTTAGTATAATTAAATTGCTGAACAGCACAGCATAAGCCCAATTCGGGTTATAATGTGTAAACAATTAGCTGTTGAATGATCTGTGTTCCAGTAACTTTTGTAAAGGATCCAATTCAGTTTTCTAATTATAATTTTATAAAGGAACTTAGATTTCCAATGTTTTAGTTATACTGGTAATTATCTGTGTTTTCTTACTTCCTGTAACTTTTGAGTATGGTGACTTTTACTTTGTAAAAACGGAAGCTTGGTGTGTGCACACTGTGCGGCAACTTAGCAAGGTTAACATCCGGTTTGGCTCCCGGCTTTCGTTGGAGTGAAAAAAGTACGTTGAAGGATAAAGTGTGGTGTCGTGAAAAGTTAGAATAAGTATATTTATAAGGATTCTCGTGTTAATCATAGCAACCCCCGAAGAAGCAAAAAGGTATGTTAATGTGGTGTGAACTTAACAATAATAGCTTAACAATTTGTAACATTAACACATGTATTTGTTTAATTTGTGTAACAAATTTCTAACCGTTGTTTGGCTCTGTGTTGTAGCTAATGTGTTTGCCTAGCTTAGAGCTTCTCGGTAGCTAACGTGTGTGTTAAGTGATGGAGAATGTTACGGAGAATATGTTCTAATTACCCCCCCCCTTTTCTACTTTATGTACCACAGTTCTTACGGTGTTATATCATTCTGAAGGAACGGAAAATAAATGGTCAACATCAGTCAAAGACTCTGTTTTATTCGAGGGATTGCTACAACTTTACTAATGGTTAACTTTTCTTGTCTAACTCAAACAGGACTGACCTGAGGAGAAGATCGGGTGGCCTCAGTCTTGAGGAATGAGCAAAGATAAAAAGTCACAACATTGTAATGACTGCTGCATTTGTTTTATTTAAAATGTCAGTGGTGGGACATTTATATCCCCTGTGATGTCAGTTAAAATGTCCTCTATAAGAGACATATGGGATACATTATTAAATGTATGAAATTCTATAAATACCTGGCTGATATCTTTCCTTTCATTATTATGAAATCAGGAAGCGTTTTTTGCTGATTCTCAGGAGATTAAAGTGTCTTATAGGCTTGGTAACTTATATAGGCTCAAATACTTTGGATCAGAGTTGTTAAGTAGAACACAAAAGACACATTCCTTGTTTTGACCAGTGACCCACTGTACTGTATGTTCTGTTACTAGAAGTTTCATCAGTGGAGAATTGGTCCTCCAAACTCATCCCCAGCCCTGACATACTCAAGACAGAAATACTGAAGGACATAGACAACGTTAGTTATTCTTCTGAGATTGCATACATCATGTTTAATGACAGTCTGGCCGATACATTTGTCATTAATATCATGTTATTCCTCTAACATTGATGCAAACTATTGAGGTATCAAAGGATCGGATGATATAATGCATACCTGTAATACCAAGGACGATGGGGCACAGGCAAAGGTTGCAGGAGACCAGCAGGAGCCTGATGAGAGGGCTTGTGCTGGTTGAAAACCCGACAGGCGTTGACAAACTCCCGAGTGTCCTCCTCCAGGGTGGTCCCCCAGAACCTCTGCTGCAGGACCCCCTTGCGCTCCCTCTCCGTTACCTAAATGTTCCTACCTTTGTGTTTACCCCTGGCTCAATAGGGACACCTACTGGACACCCACGTGTATGCATACACCTTCATCAAAATGGCTCTTACAGTTACGTTAATAAGTGTATATCAGTGGAGGCTCGTCCATTAAGGAAAGGGAGGACCTAACAAAACAGTTCAATACACAGATACAACAGATACAACAGATTAATCTGTGAAAATACTGTTAACAATGCTTTTTCTAAAGCTTCAAAGTCACACATATGTGTGTCAAAATACCACCAACAGCCCCCCTACCGCCATTAGTTTTATCACTGTAAAGAAGAACGTCCTCCGTAAGCTCACATTAAGTCCATTACAAAACTGCTGGACCCCAGTGGCCGGTGAGTCCTTGTATTTAACATGAGTGTGTACGGCGCTAAGGGCGGGACTAGTCAGAGGCTCTGTTAACCAATCAACAGAGCTCACTCCGCTGGTGAATAGCCAATCAGAGCTTTGGGGGGCGGGTTATCATGCACGGATCTATCTTGTGTCATTCATTAGATTAGATTAGATTAGATATACTTTATTTATCCCGAGGGAAATTATTGTGCAACAGTCGCCATACATAGACATACATAGAGGAAATTTCAAAATAAAAACAATAAGATGAAAAATAAGATGGAATGAGGTGTATTACAGATAATAAAGTGCAATGTTACATCAAGTAAAAACAAGTAAATAGAGAGAGAGAGAGAGAGAGAGAGAGAGAGAGAGAGAGAGAGAGAGAGAGAGAGAGAGAGAGAGAGAGAGAGAGAGAGAGAGAGAGAGAGAGAGAGAGAGAGAGAGAGAGAGAGAGAGAGAGAGAGAGAGAGAGAGAGAGAGAGAGAGAGAGAGAGAGAGAGGACCTCAGGTCACTGTGCCTCCTCTGTCCATCTTACGACCTGAGATGGATCCATTGAAACGTCTTATAGCAGCCGGGAGAAAGGACCCGCGTATTCCGCCATTAACTTTTAATTCATTTTAGATTCATTCAATTTGAATTATGTTAGGTTTATTCAATAAGCGACTGTGAATCAAACTTCTATTCCGATTTTCCGATTTTCATCATAAATGGATTAATCGCTAAATAGCTATTTTTCATCAAAACAATGCTTCTTTCCCCCTCTCTTTACACTCTCTCTCTCTCTCTCTCTCTCTCTCTCTCTCTCTCTCTCTCTCTCTCTCTCTCTCTCTCTCTCTCTCTCTCTCTCTCTCTCCTCTCTCTCTCTCTCTCTCTCTCTCTCTCTCTCTCTGCGGGGTGCACTGACGCTGAACCCCTCATAGTGAATCAATAAGTAGATGGACAACGCGTGGTGCTGAAATAGCCAACATGCGGTGTGTGGTTTGAAAAAAATAACACCAGCTCACTAAATCATTGTAACGTAATGTTTACTTCTATATGACTGTGACTGCACCTGCATTTTCCGCCAGGGCTGAACTGGCCATCTGGCATACCCGACGTGCCTTTTGGGCCGACAACTTTTTTGTTTTGTCTGATCGGAACGGCCCATAAAACAGGTAGATCGGCCCATAAAACAGGTAGATCGGCCCATACAACAGGTAGATCGGCCCATAAAACAGGTAGATCGGCCCAGTGTTTTTTTTGTACGAGGTGATATGAGGTCAACGTTCGCCGCTGATCACACAGTGTTAAGGTGTTCACTTTGACAGCCCTAGTTCTAATGCTTTGGTCTTCATATCGGCACCCAATCATCATGTTCTGACTTTTCTTTTGAAACACGGAAATACGTTTCAACGTTGTTGAGAATCACAACACAAACTCACTAGTAGACTAGTGCAATGGATTGGGTGAGTAACCCCCACTGCTACCTAGTTAACTAGAACACTAGTAATCCCCACTGCTACCTAGTTAACTAGAACACTAGCAATCCCCAATGCTACCTTGTTAACTAGAACACTAGTAACCCCCACTGCTACCTAGTTAACTAGAACAGAGGTTCCCAACCGCCGGGCCGCGGACCGGTACCGGGCCGTGGAGGTGTTACTGCCGGGCCGCGAAACAGCTGTGTTCATCATATTTGACTCAAATTATTTGAGTATAGGTGAACGGCGGGCGGTATAATCTATATATAGAGATTATATATATAGTATAATCCAGTGGCGGCTGGTGCATTTTTCACCAGGGGGGCTATACCATTTTTTTTTATTTACAATTACATATTGTAAATTACATTATAATATAATGTAATTTACAATATGTAATTGTAAATTAAAAAAAAGAAGGGCGACATTTCAATACAAAAAGTAATTGTATATAATGATTATATACAATTACTTTTTGTATTGGAATGTCGCCCTTCTGTCCATCACTTTCATCATGACTATGCAAAGCCAACTCAAAAAACCCACAAAACTTGACAGTCTATTATTTTGCATAAAAATGTTATTATTTTTTTTTTTTTGTATAGGAATTTTGCTCTTCTCTCCTTCTGGGTGGCAAACCTCTCAATGACTTTATTATTAAAGTCAGGAATGTCCCTGACAAGTTTCTTCTCCATGGAGAGCATAGCCAGAGCATTGAGGCGATCCTGTGACATGGTGTTTCTCAGGAAGGTCTTGATCCTCTTCAAAGTTGAGAAGCACCTCTCAGATTCAGCTGTTGTCATGGGTGTGGTGATGAGGATCCTGAGAAGACTGACAGTCTCTGTGAATGTGCTCTTAAGGTTGTTCTCCGTGAAAAACTGGTACAGCGACACTGCACCACTGCAAGCCTTGAACTCGCTGTTGTCATATATGAGCGACAGTTCCGTTTTTAGCTTGGCCTTGTTCAACATGGGGTACGCCTGCAATGTCGTTTCAAGTGCTGCTTCTGGGAACTTCTCGCTGTATTGTGGGAACATCTCTCCATGCAACAGTGTTGCGCTGATGAGGTGCTGGGTGAAGGAGAACCGCTCCTTGGTGTGCATAAGGATGGTATCACAAACCCGTAAAAGATATATCATTATCTAAAATTGCAATAAAGCTGTGAAAGTGATGCTGAACACGTGCCTCTTTCCAAGTCAAGTATATGACTACTAAGGTTTTAACAGCATTACTCCTGATGGTACTTCACCGCATGTTCCATCTCCTGATCTTTAACTCTCTACTGGTTTGCACAACAAAGCAAGGTTTAGAGTGGCCTTTCAATAAGTAAACCACATGTGTTCTGTTACATGTGAGGATGCCTTATCCTTTTTGTAACTGCTCTGACAAACCTGGAATCTACAAAAATAGTAAACAAAAATATGAATGCCAATATATACATTGCAGACTGCCTGCTGCATCATTCGACCATTGTGGCAATATGCTATCCTGTGTGCAGTGTCGGTTTAGGTTTTATTTTGGCTACATACCACAATCACTGAAAAATATTCTAGGCAAACACTGGCAGATCACAACTTACCTCTGCAGCCTCTGGCCTCTGTGGTTCTCCTGCTCCCAGCGGCCTCCGTCTCTTGATGGCCTCCTGCGGCTGGTCACATGCACTCAGAGAGGAAATGGAGGCCCTGGTCCAAAAGATAAAGTTTAGGTTGCTAACTTGCCATCAAACTCATTCATGTGCAATTATATTCATTGTGTGCAATATACTCATTGTTGTTTACAGTATATATATAATTAACTTTAAACTAGGGCTGCTCGATTATGGCAAAAATCATAACCTCGATTATTTTGGTCAATATTGATATCACGATTATTAAATACGATTATTCATTGACTTTGAAAATGACTTTGTTTATTACTACTTTACCTGCATTATTAATAATAATGCAGGTAAAGTAGTAATAAACACATTTGGATAATAATTTATTATCCAAATCTGAGTCTCTTCTCTTTCCCTTTTAAATACTAAAGCAAATATGAATGTGATGTGATACATGATATTCATTCACTTTGATGCACATTCAGACTGTTGGAAAGGAACTGATGTTTACTAAAAGCTTTGTCAGCCAAAATATAGTTATTTACCTGGGGTGCGTTTCCCGATAACGTTGTCTCTTAGCGTGTTACGAAGACTTGAAAGGTATACCTTACTAAAGTTGTTTACTGTTCTATGTGTTCCCCGAACTAACCCTTAGGAGGTTGCTTAAGGTATACCTTCTTACGTCCGACGTTAGTAGAAATGTGTTGAAATCGATGGCTCGAGAATCGACTATTCACTCCATGTAGCGACTGCTTCACCGCGTTATGAGAGGATCTGGTGTTCTTTATCAATAAAACACTGCAGGAATACTAAAATAACTAAAATAACAGCGCTAGAGACTGGCGACCCCCCCCCCCCCTCGGACAGTTATAGTGGGGGGGTCGCCAGTCTCTAGCGCTGTTATTTTAGTTATTTTAGTATTCCTGCAGTGTTTTATTGATAAAGAACATTGTGAAGTCCAGGGGGGGGGGGTAATCGCGAACATTGTGTTTGTGGCTTTTTTCAGCTGCAAATGATACTGTCGTGAATCTGTCGGAATCAGAATTCCTTTATTTGTCACCCTTACATATTAAACGGACTTACATCATAAAAATATCTATGCACACGTTATTATTAACAATAATAATAATAATAATAACAATAATAATAATAATAATAATACAAATATACAAAATATAATACATTTAAAAATAAATAAATAAATAAATAATAAAAAACACCTCATGGGTCACATCAAGAGGATTCTGAAATCATCTCGCGACCCCCCCTCGGGGACCCCCAGTTTGGGAACCCCTGGTCTAGACTAGAGCTTTCAATGATCCGCACTGCATTCGCACAGACAGCTTCAATCTCTGTTATCAATGGTCTCCTGGATGACCTTTTGCTGAAGAGCATTTTGAGCACAGAGGACATTAAACGTGGACGGAGCACGTTGTCTCATCGACATGGTGATGGGCAAAGGGGAGAGAGACAGTCAGATGAGGGTTGATAGCACGACGGTTAGGGACGGGGAATTATCGTTAGGCCGTGGCTACAGACACGGAGCCGCATCTTTAGTGGCAGTTCTAAAAAGGTAGCGGGTATAACCCAATGACGTCAATCGCAAGGCAGGCAGGGACAAGTCTGTGTCTATATTTGGCGTATACGTACAGATCTATATTGTCCTATTCTAATCGACGTATGAGCCATACGTTGGCATATGCGGGCCATGAATTAGGTAAGGTAATTTAGGTAGGTAAGTTATGCAATCGTTGACACGTTCACACACGTCGGATTACTATCCTCAATGATCTGGAATGTCCTATCATTGTCTGAACGCAGTCAAATACGTTCGTTGCAGAGTCCTACGGATCGGGAAAGGTCTGAGAGGTCGGCCAAGCACTCCCGACAGTTTAGTGCATCCCGTCAGAGACCCAGAAGCAAAGGAACCATCAAAACATCCAAGTTAGCGCAATCACGTACATTACAAACAGGTGCTTCAACCCCGTGAGTTCACCGCTCCCGCTTCCCTGTTACCAGCGTTAAGCCACGCCCCTTTCCACCACAGGAATATGTAAAACCTTTGATTTTCTTTTGGTTTCAACGTGTCCCAACCAAAAAAATAAATAAATAACATAACAGATGATTGGGTCACTAATGTTACAGCTATTCCAGATTTGTAAATACATTTCTGGCTACGGGCCTGAAAGGTGATGTGTTTATTTTGAGATGACTTTAAAACACATTTATTAATATACATCTACAGCCATTTCTCATGATTTTTCTTTCAGAAAAAATGTACCGATTGTAGAGAGAGGGATTTGAGAATGAGAAAAAGCTGATCGTTTATTATCTTTATGGTTATAACCATAAACTATTTGAACAACGATATTTTAAATTTATTTAAGAATTTAAGAATTTATCAATTATTTATTATTATTATTAACGTTCATTAATGTTATCAATTTGTACTTACAAAACGTTATCATTGTTAAACGTGTTAACGGGGGAAATCTAATGTGTCTCAAAATGTGTATCATCATTTCTACCATATCTGGATGTGTGACATTTTGTGTGAATATATTCAAATGTGTGAATGCATGAAAAATGTTTTGATAAATTGTCAATGTATTGAACAACATAAATCTCCCATAATTTATTGATACAAAACAGAATTTTACTATTGATGGTAAATCGACATGCATGAAACATGCTTCATAGTTCATACCTCATGGGATATAATAAACATTACCGGTCAGAGTTAATAACGAAAGTAGGCTGCATTGAATCGGAGCGAAGACGTTACATACACTATGGAAGGTAATCAGTGTTTACGATAAAATGGGAACATGTTGGCCTATGCAGAATACACATCTGGTTGATGGTAATAGGGCTGGTTTATAGGGCTTTAAAAATCATGCCTCACATTCAACCACCAACGGCGGAGTCAGCACGTCAGGAGCAGTTTTAGGGTTAGGGTGTCTTGCTCAGGGACACCTCAACAGTTTCTGCTAGGAGGAGCCCGGGGATCAAACCAGCAACCTTCCGGATGTGGGGCGACTGCTGTACCTCCTGAGCTATACTGCCGCTGTTTAAGATGTTTTGATCTAAACTAGAAACTATATTTCAACAAACAATTAGGGGCGTTGTCAAGATTTGTAGCCTCGCCTACTACAGTGTGTATATGAGTGTGTGTATATATTATCAACAACAAACTTCTTCTATTAACAGAAAAAAACATCGTTTATTTAATTACTTTATTATGAGTTGTCAATGAGACAAATATCTTCTTGATGTGATATGTTGTGAGACACTAAGTTGGTACGATAAACGGTTCTGACGGACCTTTTGCTGAAGAGCATTTTGAGCACAGAGGACATTTAACGTGGACGGAGCACGTTGTCTCATCGACATGGTGATATGGAAAGGGGAAAGAGCCAGTCAGAAGATAGTTGATAGCATGATATTTAGGGACATTTAGGGATTGTGCTTCAGCCTTGTTCTGATCCCTTCAGCTGTTCCTGTTCTGTGTGAGTTGTGTATGAATGTATTTTCTTGTTTGTTTAAATTGTCACTGCCAACTTTGTTTTGACAATAGTCAAAT
>JANIIK010000606.1:42500-49619 GCA_027704905.1 Muraenolepis orangiensis | reverse complement strand
TCCTGGGGCCTGACGCTAAATGCTGACGCTAAGAAACGACTTCTATGTTAATAGCCTATGCGATAGGGAGGGAGGCTCATGCAGGGTTAGGCTCCTCCCCGTCGTTAACTCTATTGACTATGGCTGAATGGGCCAAACTGGGTGATTATCTTAGCACAACAATAGGCCTGTACACCTCACTTACTATGTACAGGTAACTAGCTTTGAGAAAAAGGTTCTACAATTTTATCAACACAAATAACTAAGAACAACAATAAATCTTATGTCTACTTACCCACAGCAGAATACTATGTAGCCTGCTTCAAGAACAAAATATATATATATCAGTGGTGAAGTGTCAGGGCCTTCAAGGTATGCAGAGAAGACCCTGGAACCCTCAGATGAAACAAAAAAAATATTGAATTAATTGTAATTAATACAATTTAATACAATTTAAATAAAATTAATAAACGAGAATCGTATCTGTGTTGTTATCTGTTATATTACAGTTTTACGTTGATTTGTTTGTCTTTCTCGGTCCATGCACTACGCATTTGCTGGGAAGAATATCCTTCAACCAAAGTATTCTCTGTTCTTGAGCGATTGCTTTGGCCCTTAAACTGAGAGCGTATGTTTGGATTGACAATTTGATCAACCAATCATATATTGGTATGTAGCCAATGGGCGTATTCTTTCAGATTTCCCCACAGTTCCATAGTACGCTAGAAGATCCCGTTTGTTCACTGGCTCGAGACAGAGGATCTAGCTTAGTGCTACGTTGGTTTTTTTCTACGTAGGTTTTTTAGGTTGAAATGGCAACAGGTGAAGATGATGTTGTTGCGGAATTGTTGTTAGTACCCTTTTCAAGACGACCATTCAGTGAAAAGATGGACATTATAAAAAAGTGTTAACGATCCCCGTCACCACTGCATCTGTGGAAAGGACATTGTCCGCCCCCAAACGGCTAAAAACATATGGAGGAACAGAACAGGACAATCCCGACTCACTGCATTAGCTTCCATAGCTATTGAAAGGCAACTTGTTTTGGATCTGAAAAGCAGTGATCAGCTTTATGACCGGGTTATCAAAAACATTCATCCAGAATTTCAGGAGAATGGATTTAGTCTTTAAGTGAACATCATTGGTGAGTGAGACTCATTTGTCTTTGCTGGTTTGGCCGCAGTGTTGCATCTTGTTGAGCTGGTTGCATTTTCTTTCAACAGACTTGATGAATGATTAGTTAATGGCTGTCTTGAGTTTGTTAAGCATTGTTGTGCATTCAGTTTTGACTTGATCTTTCTTTGCATCGCTAAACGTGAAAAGATAACGTAACTAAGAGTTACAAAACCATGACCAATAATCACCAATAATCACCATAATCACTCTGGCATATGTCTTGTCATTAGCACTTTCACCTGTCAAAATATCTCAACTTAAATCCTAACGTTAAGCCTTTTCACATTAAGCGTGTTAGACTGTCCCTTTAATCGATAGCCTGTGTGTGGTGGTGCTGTGATGGGCTGTTACTTCACTACATGGACACTGCTTTGACAACTAGGGTCAACTTGGAAATTGGCTGCGACAATCTTATCTGCCTAATTGAGATAACGCATAAAGTGACTGGGGGGGGGGGGTGTCTACAGAAGGTCCAGTTGTGATAGACACGGTTCGCCACTGATATATATATATGTATTTGTGCAAAGAAATGCACAAATATGTGCATATACAGTATATGTGCAATATATTTGCATATACATGTGCAAAGAAATGCATATATATATCTATATATATAGATATAGATATGTATCTGACTACTGCCATCCCATATGTACACTTTCAATATGTGTGTGGTGTCCTTTATGTTTACATGTTAATAATAATAATTAGTTTTCTTTTGCATAATAGGCGGGCAGCTCTTTTGAGACTATGCTTCATGAACAGGATTATTGTACATTTTTTGGTATCATTTTGTTTAATTGTTGTTGATTTTTTTTTTTAATGAACCCTCGTTGATCAAAAATGATTGGATTTTGGTGTCTGGCTTTCAGGGGAAAAACACAAATGTACCTTTAAAACAAGACTGTCTATTATTATTATTTTTGCCAAATTACATTTCATTGTCTATGAACAAAGGGACCTGAGATGGAGCAAAAAACGTTTTTATCACGGGACGACATAATGGATTATTTAATTGAAAGATAGCAACGCCGCTTTGATGTCTCCTCATTTCTCGGCAGGCCGATTGTAATTAAAGTTGGAATAATAAAAAATCAAAAAAATATATGCATTTGGGAAAAACACAAGACACGGAAATTGCATGTCAAAGAAAATGAATTTTTCTCAAACAAATCAACCTTTGTGACGTTAAACAATGTATTTTTGTGTGTATGTGTGTGTGTGTGTGTGTGTGTGTGTGTGTGTGTGTGTGTGTGTGTGTGTGTGTGTGTGTGTGTGTGTGTGTGTGTGTGTGTGTGTGTGTGTGTGTGTGTGTGCATGTGTGTGCTGCAATTGTTTGCACTGTCTCTGTCCAATGTTATTATTATTACAACCAGGGCTATTAGAAAGGCGGATGGGATAAGCCTCTGATGAAGCCTTGTCATTGTCCACTGCGTTAGACTGGAGTCCACCTGCTGATAACTTTCTTTCCCATCGCTTTATTTTTTATTGAGGCCAGTGTACGACATTGACACCTTTACCCATACAGAGAGAGAGAGAGAGAGAGAGAGAGAGAGAGAGAGAGAGAGAGAGAGAGAGAGAGAGAGAGAGAGAGAGAGAGAGAGAGAGAGAGAGAGAGAGGGAGAGAGAGAGAGGGAGAGAGAGAGAGAGAGAGAGAGAGAGATCGTAGTGACATCGTAGTGGCACGTTGCTGAAGGTCGATATCGTCTGGTGAGGTGATGGATCTCAGTCCCCTCACTCCAGCAGATCCTTCACTCTTTACTCAAACGCACTTCTGTGGTCGATGGCCGAAAGGGCAGTGAGCTGTCTCTTTTGTCTGCATCCATTGATTGGATTGTTGTGGCTACTGGTTTGATATCCTGAGCTCTACAAACACATGTGCAGGGTCAGGGTTCGTTTGAAAGCTCATGGAAAACGTGCACACCTGGAGAATAATTGACAATGAAGGCAGTCCCAGAGCGGCACTCATCGTCTTGCTATTGTCAATTGTGTCTGTGAGGTGCATGCAGTCTTGGTTTAAAGGGGATTTTTCGCAAGGAGAGTCACAGTTGTACCAAACTTTAGCCTCCAGGTCGGCCTAAAGATGTTATTCTGGTACCAGTCGGCAATCAGTCTGAAAAAAACCATTTAGTCAGCCAATCGGAGAACCCCAGCCAGTGATGAAGCTGATGAAGACAAACAAGATTTCTTGATGAACAATATAATAATGATGCTGTTTAATTAGTGCTGGAAATAGTTTAATTTGAATGCAAATCCGTGTATACTTTAATGAAGATGGTAGCTGCAACGTTTTGTTAATGGTGTCACAATATGGTGACATGGTAAGGTTGACCGACCACGCCCCTCAACAAACGATTGGTCTATTCTCTGTTTTCTCTTCTTACAGGTAAAGCAGGTAAGCCCTTTTGATTCACTGTGACTAGATTCATTGTAATAACCGTAATGTGCCTTGTTCGATTTTTAGTTAGATAAGTCATTCGACAATGGCCTTAGCTATATCATGTCAACAGTATATTCCTTATAAACAGTGATTTACCTGTTGAACTGCAATACATTTATTATATTTTAGAGTCAACTGCATGACTCCGCTGTTTGTTGGGACAATGCGTGAGGGGTGGCAGGATAGCTCAGTCTGTTGGGACTTGGGGCTAGGGAACCAGAGGGCCGCCGGTTCAAGTCCCTGAAACGGACCAAGTATGTAGTGAGAATTGGTATACTGAAATAGGTGCTAGTTGGCCTCCTGGGCACTGATGAAGTGCCCTTGAGCAAGGCACCAGACCCCCACACTGCTCTCCGGGCGCTGGATATACAATAGCTGCCCACACTGCTCCTAATACTAAGATGGGTTAAATGCAGAGGATCAAATTTCACTGTACATGTATAAAGACGATTCAAAATCCTCAACATTTAGGATTTCAATTTTAGTCACTTGATGACCTCACCTGCCATCATCGAGTTGCACTTGAGACCTAGGACGCCGCAGACAGACTCTCAGCGGAGTTTAGATGGTTCAGAGTTTCACTTCTGTTTAAAATCACTCCATTGATTATCCCATTATATTAATATTTACTATTTTTGTATCTCACAGCATCGCCTTCAAATCATGCATCACCTATGCAACATAATAACAGTGTCTCCTGACTGCCGGTCCTTGTCAATTGTTAGGCTACATCGTGAGCAATAGTTCTCTGGTGGTTTGACTAGTTTGGAGGACAGAATTTCAGAAAGTTCCTGACCTTTATTAACTCATTAACTCACACTTTTATTGCCAGCCTTCTAGACTATTGGAATTAAACTTTTCACTCCATTTCCTAAATGTTCTATAGAAAAACGACAGCTTATTCAGAACGCTGTGGACAGAGTTGTAGCCAAAACAAAGCAATTCCATCCCTGTTTCTTTAAGGGATGATTTTAAAGCTCTTTTATTAGTTTGTAAATGTTTAAATGACCTTGCTTGTCCCTACATTAGAGACCTTCTTTTATTTTATGATCCGTCCAGATCCGCTAAGGTCCTCCACTGCTTCCTAATGTGCCCCATTAAAAGTACTGGTGCCTTCTGTTTTCATGCCCCTTAACTCTGGAACCCACTGCCTCCGAAATATAACAACGACAAGCTCTCTCTCCGTATGTTTAAAAATGCATGAAACAAATCTATCGTTGTAATATAGCTTTTAATTTGTAATACTATTATAACTATATTAAAAAAGTTTTGAAGTTCTAATGGTTGTTTTTTTTATTTTACTCATACTTTTGTCTTGCAATATTCATATACATTAACTTATTTATTTTACGGTATATCTTAATTTGTTATCTGTTCTAATTTTGAAGCACTTTGTATGTATGTATGTATGTATAAAAGCTGCTGATGAATCAAATTGACATGAGTTGAGTAACTATTGAATAACGATAGCCCTTCCCCTGGAACCCTCCAGCCCAGCCTCCCCCGGGACTCTCTGAGAGAGCCCGGCACTTCAAACTGCTGATTGGTAGACTGTAACAACAGTCAGTCTTTCCCCCGCTGCAACCGGCAGTCACAGTGAGGCGACGTGACGTCTCCTTGGTAAATGGACATTTTCTAACCAAATGGTTACACAAAGCACTTTACATATCAAGTGTCACATTCACCCATTCATACACACATCCAACGGCGGAGTCAGCCATGCAAGGAGACAGCCAGCACGCAGTACGTCAGGAGCAGTTAGGGTTAGGGTTTTGCTAGGAGGAGGCGGGGATCGAACCAGCAACCTTCCGATTGTGAGGCGACCTCCTGAGCTAAACTGACGCCCTTCACCGAGACCACCTCCGACGTGGCGGCGTAAAGAGTCTTTGGCCCCCCCTGTTTGTGTTTTTGTGTGTGTGTGTGTGTGTGTGTGTGTGTGTGTGTGTGTGTGTTTGTTTGTCTCTAAATCTAAACATAACCTGGAGGATTGAATCCTCTTTATTGGTCTCATACATGTACACAAAAACAGTGAAATTAGTTTCTATGCATTTAACCCATCGTAGTATGAGGAGCAGTGGGCAGCTCTTGTATAAACAGCATCCATGGGGGGGGGGGGGGCAGTGTAAGGGTCTGGTGCCTTGCTTAAGGGCACCTCAGGCAGTGCGCCAGGAGGCGCAACTGGCACCATTTTCTAAGTACCAAGTTCTCAGTCCGTACTTTGTACGCGTGTGTGTGTTTGTGTGTGTTTGTGTGGTTGTGTGTGTGTGTGTGTGTGTGGTTGTGTGTGTGTGTGTGTGTGGTTGTGTGTGTGTGTGTGTGGTTGTGTGTGTGTGTGTGTGTGTTGTTTTTTTTCCTTGAGAGTATGAATAATAAAACCATGCATCCTAGTGAAGTCCTTCCTGGTCACCCCTCAGGTTGAAAACACGGATCACTGGATCAACGGATCGGTTCCTCATTGAGGTAATGACGCCGTCACGCCACCAGGTTGTAACCTCACACCCGACGGGATGGATTTCCATGGACCTTGGTTGTCCGTTACGCCGTTTCACAAATTGAACAGAACAGGGGGCTAGTGAAATTTCCTGCGTTTTTTGGTTTGTTGTCTAAAACAGGTGTTCTTCTTTTGAAAGTTTTCATTCGAAAGAAACACTGGAATTAGTCAGAAGAGTACACTTTTTGCTTGTTTAAACAGTAATTAAAATTCAATCGAATAAATCCCAACGGCTGGTTATCTAAACGTAATTTTTTAATTACATTTATTGTATTGTGCTTAATCGTTCTTTATCATCATTGTCCGAGTACTGATTAAATAAACGTTAATTGTGTCTGGATCCAACCAATTTGAAGGTTAGTCCCACCTTAGGATCAGAGCGTGACAGTGCATTGGAATGCATTCTATTGCACTGCCAACAAATGTTTTCAATTGGAACCCTCTGAGGTAGGAAAACACTAATGTTGTCCTTCTATTAAATACTGATTGTTTGACCCCCTTTCCAATTCAAGTCATCGTCTTCTCCTTTCTCCCGGTCTGTTCTGTTCTATTTCCGTTCCGTTCGCAATTGTCTGTTCTTCAGAGGCTTTAATTGTTTTTTGTTCAGTCTGCTTATTGGCCTGCCTTCCTGTGCTGGTGCTACTTCACCCTGTGATCTGTAAAGTCTTTAAACATTTCCGTCCTGCCTCTGAATGTCTCCGGGTTCTGGGTCCGAGCCCAGGACGAACGCACCAAAAATCAAGAGACTGACCAATCGGCCTATGTCACACTTCCTGCTTCCGGAACATTAAAAATCGCCGAGCAGTGCACTCCTACTTCCGGTAGTTACCCCAGATACGTGACAAACTATGGCCGCCTCCTCTCCTCTCTGTTATTGTAGTGTACCGGCTGCTCAATGTCTAAACAAAGACAGCCCTACCTCCGTTTAAACGATTTCCCGAAAGACAAACTCCTCCGCAAGTCTTGTGTGAGGCTGATAAGGAGGGATGAAGGTTTCATGTTCTCAGGGGTAGCGCGTATGTCCGCAGTTTGC
>JANIIK010000606.1:20000-25000 GCA_027704905.1 Muraenolepis orangiensis | reverse complement strand
TTCAAGTGCGTTTCTTGCAAGAAGGCAATCTCCCACTTTAAAAGTTTAAGATGTGCAAATATTCGAGTTCGTTTAAGAGGTCCATTCGAACCCTTGATATTCCATGAAATTAATCTTGTACTCGTCCCCCCGCCTGACTACCATTCTGTGTCCTATTCATATTCTATGAAAATTGTTAGTAATATTTATTACGCAAGAAACGCATGTTCTGCCACACCCCAGCACAACACTTACTGGGAAAAACACGTAAAGCAAATAAAAAGGTACCTCCACTTATAAATGTATAGTAACATATTGGAAACAAACAATTAAAACGGCGAAAACGACTTTGAAACCCCGGGATGCACTCCCCCAATACCCTAATACCCCAAACTAAATCCCAAATTACCCCAAAATAAAACATAACATAAACGATACCTATGTTTGCGTCCCCAACGGGGGCAAACTGCAGGCTCACCATCTCTCCGTTGGTCCTCCGCGGGTGTAGGCCTAATACCATTAATCCTATTCTCACTCGAGGAACTCCCAATCAATCTGTATACAAGTAACATCACTACAAACACACAATAAAGTTGTCGAGAAAATGGAATATATATACACACACACAGGCTATTTGTATATAGATTATATTAAACATAGGTAGGCTATTTGACCCAGCACATGAACAAGTGTAACTTGTATAATGTAGAAGAAAAGCAGGCAAGAAAACAATTCAGCCTTTACCTGAAAGCGGTCCCATGTCAGACGGTTAGAGGAGACTGTGTGAACAAGTCTCAATGTTCATGTAAAGTCCAGTTCGTTCAACTCCGTGCTTGTATGGGTCTTTTCTCTCGAAGCGAATGTCAATGTCAAAGTCGTTGTATCACTCCTTAGCTACCCGACGCTTGTAAAATTCCTGGGCTTCTTCAGGTGAGTCGAATGTGAACATTTGTGCCTCGAAAGTGACCACCAGACGGGCGGGATGCATCAGACGGAACCTTGTAGAGAGCCTGCTTCACGCCGTTGTACTCCGCGCGTTTCCTCGCCAGTGCGGAGCTCAGGTCGGGGAAAAACCTCAGAGGGGATCCCTGAAACTTCACCTCGTGGTTCCTGGACCACCGTAGAGTGGCCTCTCTCTGTTGATAACGAAGAAAGCGCACGACGAACGGTCTTGCTGGTTTCCTGTCTTTTGGTTTCGTGGCCAGTGAACGGTCGGCTCTCTCCAGCTCAGGCGGTTCGGTAAACACATCAGGACCCACGCATTCTACCAGGAGCTCGGCGATGAATTTAACCGGGTCCTTGCCGTTCTCGCTGCCCTCCGGGTTGTTCACTATCCTCAAGTTGGATCTGCGTGACCTATTTTCGATGTCGTCTACATGATCCAGCAGGGTTTGATTCTGGGCTTGGAGAGCTTTGATTGTAGCTTCAGCCGTGGTCAATCATTCGAAGTTCTCTCCGGCGATAGTCTCTGTAGCCACGAGGCGGGCTTGGAATGAGCCGACCGTGTCCCGGAGGGCACCCACAGCAGCCTCGAGTGGCTTTAAAGACTCCTGAATCAGATGAGAGACATCATCCTTCAGACCGGCTCATTGCTTCACCAGCTGCTTCATGGAGATGGTTTCAGTAGTAGCAGGTAGGCTGCCGGTAGCGTCTTCGCCGTCATTCGAAGTTGACGCCCAGGCCGAGAGTTTGCCTGCTATGCTAGTGCTAGCACGAGTTGTCGTAGGGGTCTGTGCGCTGTTTTTCTTAAATTTGGAGCTGCTCATTTTGGTACCAAAAAGTGCCAAACAAGTTCACAACGAGCTGTGTTAGTTTTATAAAGGAAACTCCGATGTTTAAATAGTAAAATTGACAATGTGATCGGGAGACCTGATGCCGACGTCTTTACTCTCACATCGTCAACCGGAAGTCCTCAGATACTTGTTTAATGAGGTAACTAGTAACTGTAACTCATCACTATGTTTCAGTAACTAGCGCCACACACTTTAGTGTACTACTATTTACTATATACTCCTACTGTTTACTGTACTGTATTATGGCAACATTTTTATATTTAATGTCAAATTGCAGCAAAATAACAATGAAATAATTTGTGCAGAATTGTATACACTTTAATACACGCCATAGAAGATGGGAGGAGGTCATTGGCTCCACAGTGGTGGAATGAACTCCCATCTCATGTCAGGACGGCAGAGTCCCTCGCCAGCTTCCGCAAGAGACTCAAGACCCACCTGTTCAGAGTCCACCTGGACTCTCCATGAACCCTCCTTCTCCTTTGTGAACCCCTAACTTGCTTAAGTCCTGACTTTAATAGCTCTTAGCATGTTGTATATTCTAGCAAGTGTATATCCTTAATGTTGATAACACGCTCTTATCACAGCTACTTAAGCAGGTGACCTGGCAGTACCAAATTGTGTTATTCATCTTGTTAATATGAATGCTTGTGAACTGCTCTATTTTTATGTTGGCGTACCTCAGCGTTATGCTATTGTCTGCTTCAACAAATGTACTCCTTGTAAGTCGCTTTGGATAAAAGCGTCTGCCAAATGCCCTAAATGTAAATGTCATGTTTTTTTGGCAAAAGGTTATGTACAGAATTTGACCAACCCTGGATCCAAACAGCCGCAGCTGAACCTCTTCACTACTTTACTGGCTCTGGCCGATTAAACCTGAAGTACTTCAAAACAAAAAGCATTTAAGGACCAGGTTTATATCATGCTGCATATATATATATATATATATATATATATATATATATATATATATATATATATATATATATATATACTGTTCATCAAGTCAAACAACATTCACAACATTAGTAATAATAAATAATAATAATTATGTATTTTTTTTATATTGCCAAAAAGTCAGTAAGAAAAGTTAGTAAAAACATAATTTTCTAACCACCAAGTTTGGTCCAATTCTAGAAGTATAACTTTATAGGAGTTATCTTGCTCTGAGACAAAAAGACAAACACGTTGGCTGTGACCGTAATCACTGCCTACTCCCTGCATAGTGCCATCTCCTAGTGCTGGTCCCAATGCTAAGTTAGAATTGTTATACCCTATAAAGGGCACTCAATGTATCACACAATGCATCATGAAAACTACCCAAACACATATGGACCATCATGCATTGCTCTCCATAACAATTTATACAATTTATATATTTGGGAAATACTTTAATTATTATATGTATTTATCATCAAACGCATGACAGTATTTATTGGAAAGTATTATTATTATCTTATCATCGTTCCGGTAGTCTTGGTTGGTCCACCAGCCCCAGCTGACGTAGATCTGGCACGTTTAATTATGAGACAGCAATGACGTCACGAACAGAGACTCCTGTAGTGTCCCAAAGAGCTGTTTTCATTTTGCCAATGAACTCACTATATAGTGCCCTACTTTGAACTCCCTATTTAGGGAGTAGGGAGCAGGGAGTAGGGAGTAGGGAGTAGGGAGTAGGGGGTAGGGAGTAGGGAGCAGGGAGTAGGGGGTAGGGAGTAGGGGGTAGGGAGTAGGGAGTAGGGAGTAGGGGGTAGGGAGTGGGGAGTGGGGAGTGGGGAGTAGAGAGTAGGGAGTAGGGAGTAGAGAGTAGGGAGTAGGGAATGAGGGAGTAGGGAGTAGGGAGTAGGGAGTAGAGAGTATGGGGTAGGGAGTAGGGAGTAGGGAATGAGGGAGTAGGGAGTAGAGAGTATGAGGTAGGGAGTAGGGAGTAGGGGGTAGGGAGTAGGGAGTAGGGAGTAGGGAGTAGAGAGTATGGGGTAGGGAGTAGGGAGTAGGGGGTAGGGAGTAGGGAGTAGGGAGTAGGGAGTAGGGAGTAGGGAGTAGGGAGTAGGGAGAAGGGAGTAGGGAGTAGGGAGTAGGGAGTAGGGAGTAGGGAATGAGGGAGTAGGGAGTAGGGAGTAGGGAGTAGGGAGTATGGGGTAGGGAGTAGGGAGTAGGGGGTAGGGATAAGGGAGTAGGGAGTAGGGAGTAGGAGGAGGGAGTAGAGAGTATGGGATAGGGAGTAGGGAGTAGGGGGTAGGGAGTAGGGAATGAGGGAGTAGGGAGTAGAGAGTATGGCGAAGGGAGTAGAGAGTAGGAGTAGGAGTAGGGAGTAGGGAGTAGGGAGTAGGGAGTAGGGAGTAGGGAGTAGGGAGTAGGGAGTATGGGATAGGGAGTAGGGAGTAGGGAGTAGGGGGTAGGGAGTAGGGAATGAGGGAGTAGGGAGTAGAGAGTATGGCGAAGGGAGTAGAGAGTAGGAGTAGGGAGTAGGGAGTAGGGAGTAGGGAGTAGGGAGTAGGGAGTAGGGAGTAGGGGAGGGAGTAGGGAGGAGGAAGTAGGGAGTAGGGAGTAGGGATTTGGGAGTAGGGAGTAGAGAGTAGGGAATAGGGAGTAGGGAGTAGGGAGTAGGAGGTAGGAGGTAGGAGGTAGGGAGCAGGGAGTAGGGAGAAGGGAGTAGGGGGTAGGGGGTAGGGATAAGGGAGTAGGGAGTAGGGGGAGGGAGTAGGGAGTAGGGAGGAGGGAGGAGGGAGGAGGAAGGAGGAAGTAGGGAGTAGGGAGGAGGGAGGAGGAAGTAGGGAGTAGGGAGGAGGGAGTAGGGGGAGGGAGTAGGGAGTAGGGAGTAGGGAGCAGGAAGTAGGGAGAAGGGAGTAGGGGGTAGGGAGTAGGGAGTAGGGGGTAGGGAGTAGGGAGTAGGGAGTAGGGAGGAGGGAGTAGGGAATGAGGGAGTAGGGAGTAGGGAGTAGGGAGGAGGGAGGAGGAAGTAGGGAGTAGGGAGGAGGGAGTAGGGGGAGGGAGTAGGGAGTAGGGAGTAGGGAGTAGGAAGTATGGAGAAGGGAGTAGGGAGTAGGGAGTAGGGAGTAGGGAGTAGGGGAGTAGGGAGTAGGGAGTAGGGAGTAGGGAGTAGGGAGCAGGAAGTATGGAGAAGGGAGTAGGGAGTAGGGGGTAGGGATAAGGGAGTAGGGAGTAGGAGGAGGGAGTAGAGAGTATGGGATAGGGAGTAGGGAGTAGGGAGTAGGGGGTAGGGAGTAG
>JANIIK010000606.1:10000-15000 GCA_027704905.1 Muraenolepis orangiensis | reverse complement strand
GGCACGCCTAGATCTCTAAGCTTGGTGTCGAGCTTGGCAGGAACTTGTGTTGAACGCTGAGCTGTAGTCCACAAACAGCATTTGCACATAACAGTTCTTTCCCTCCAGGTGGGAAAGGGCAGTGTGGAGGGCCATGGCAATTGCGTCGTCCGTGGATCTGTTTTGACAATATGCAAATTGATATGGGTCCAGCGTGGCAGGTAACACGGAGCAAATAAAGTCCTTGACCAACCTCTCAAAGCATTTGCTGACAATCGAGGTGAGGGCTACAGGTCTATAATCATTCAGGCATGTTACCTTGGGTTGTTTAGGGACAGGCACGATGGTGGACATCTTGAAGACTGCGGGAACAACAGCCTGGGACAGGGAGAGGTTGAAGATGTCTGCAAAGACTCCTGCCAACTGGTCTGTGCATGCTCTGAGGACGCGGCCCGGGATGTCGTCGGGGCCTGCCGCCTTACGGATGTTCAACCGCTTGAAGGTGCGGCGCACATCCGCCTCCGAGATGTTCAGCAGGCTGGCCTCCTCAGGCAGCGCTGGCTTCGGCGGGCTGCCGTTTATGTCGAACCGAGCTAAAAAAGTATTTAGCTCTCCTGGGAGGGAGGTAGAGGAGTTCTCTACACCAGGGGTTCCCAACCTTTTTTGTGCCACGGACCGGCAGATACATGAAAAAAAAAAATTCAGAGTTTTTTATATTTACTCACCAGCAGGTGGCAACAGAGGCTAATTGTATGTAAATAACTCTTTGAGCCGGCTCGTTCGCGACCGACACATCACTAGCGCGTAGTCTCTTTAGTAGCGCGTGCAACTGAAAGTCTCTCGTTATGCCGCCGATATATATTTAATCTATATATATAGATTATACCGCCCATATATACCGCTATATAATCTATATATATAGATTATACTATATATATAATCTCTATATATAGATTATACCGCCCGCCGTTCACCTATACTCAAATTATTTGAGTCAAATATGATGATAAACACACAGCTGTTTTGCGGCCCGGCAGTAACACCTCCACGGCCCGGTACCGGTCCGCGGCCCGGCGGTTGGGAACCCCTGCTCTACACAACTGGTTCTCCCTCTGAAGTTCGTTATCGTCTGTAGCCCCTGCCACATACCCCTCGCGTCGTGGCTCTTGAATTTATCCTCCACTCTGTCCTTATACTCTCGCTTGGCAATGACGATGGTCTTGCGGAGGTCGTAACGGTCTCTCGTATATTCCTCCCGGAGCCAAAGGCGGCGTTACACGCGTGTAGGGCAGCGCGAACATCGCCGCTAATCCACGGTTTCTGGTTGGGGTATATCCGAACCGACTTGGTCAGAACAACGTCATCTATGCACTTCTTGATGAACCCGGTGACCGACGACGCGTACTCATTGATGCTATTGTCCGAGGCAACGCGGAACATGTGCCAGTCAGCGCGATCAAAACCATCCTGCAGTCCGATTGGTCTGACCAGCATTGGACCTCCCTCACAGCAATCGGTTGCTGCTTCAGTCTCTGCCTATAGGCGGGGAGCAGCTGGATAGAGCGGTGGTCTGATTTGCCGAACGGTGGGCGGAGGAGGGCCTTGTAGCCATCACGGACGGGGGTGTAGCAGTGGTCGAGGATCCGCTCACCCTGTGTCTTGCTCGTTATGTGTTGGTAGAACTTCGGGAGAACCTTCTTCAGGTTCGCCTTGTTGAATGAGAGCAGCCTCAGGGTGTGCCGACTCCTGTTCGCTGATAGCCCCGTACAGTTCCTTCAGCGCTGTGTCCGTGTTGGCTTGTGGGGGAATGTAAACAGTCACGGTTACCGCTGTAAACTCCCGAGGTAGCCGTGCTTTCTGTTTACGTGTGGCGTCATGCACCTGGAACACTTTGAGTTTGTAACTCGAAAGTTTCAATTCTGAAATGTAATAACAAGTAAATGACTTGTCAATGACAAATGAGTTGTCTGGAATGCGAAATTAATATGAATGACACAAGATAGATCCTTGCATGATGATAACCCCCCCCCCCCAAAACTCTGATTGGGTATTCACCAGCGCAGGGAGCTCTGCTGATTGGTTCACAGAGCCTCTGGCTAGACCCGCCCTCAGGGAGGATCGTCCTCCCTTAGCACTGTACACACTCATGTTAAACTAGCACTCACCGGCCGCTCCGATCCGATAGGGGGCGCTGTTGGTACTTTGACATGGGGACATAATTGTTCTGCTTTCGAAGTGTTAAAATAGTAATATTATCAGTATTTTCACAGATGAATCTGTGAAATGTTATGGAGGATGGTCCACCCTCAATGGACGAGCCTCCACTGTTACAGACAAGTACTACATATATTTATGACATATATACAGTGAAATGCACTCGCCATGCAAGCTTAAGGTTTGTTACAGTTAAAGTTGTATGCCTTCTAATGTATAATCAAATGATTGGTTTCTGTTTTGTGAAAATGTCAATGTGTTGAGCTGAATAAACTGGACACAGAAATCAAAGTGAATTCCACCAGAGACTCAGAACTATATACAATTTTTATTGACATAGTAATCATTGACGAAGGTTTATTCTTTTTTTTCATGTAGTAAAGACATACACTGGCTCTCATAGGATTAATTAAATATGTTTGAAAAGGTACAACTGGTTTTCTGGGAATGTTCTTGTGAGTGGCACGTACAAAGTTAGGTCATAGTGATGGGGAGAGAGAGAGCGGGAGAGAGAGAGAGGGAGAGAGAGCGGGAGAGAGAGAGAGAGAGAGAGAGAGAGAGAGAGAGAGAGAGAGAGAGAGAGAGAGAGAGAGGGGGGGGGGGTATAGAGGGACGTATGCTAACTGGAGTGAGGGGCCAGGTTAGCAGGAATCTAAGGCGTCATTTGTGAGTGTGTGCAAACAGACACGGTTCACCAAGGTGTGTTGCTCAGGCTCCGGTGTGGCCACCCCCTCGTCCATCTCCCTTGCAAAGCTCTACTTCTTCTTCTCCTCCTTGCCGCGGTCAGATGAGAACCTTGCATGACCAACATTTCAGCTCTTAAAACTACAAATTTGTAGTTGAAAAAAACTTTTTCTTTAGTGTTTTTAGAGGAATTTGCAATTTAGCATTCAAATGAAGTGTGTATTCTGATCATTAAAGTGTTTGTTGGTGTACTGTATATGCATTGTGTTTTTATATTTCATAATATATTTTTATATATATGATATATATATTTTTTCAAATTCCCTAACATGGAAGTTATGAATACATTTGGATTTGCAAGATGGTCACCTGACAGCAGTACTTTTCTTTTAATACACAGGATTATAGAAGTATAAAAATATATGAATAAATACATACAGAGCTGTGAGAGTACAAACACATATTCAAAGTGAATAAACGTTTTCCAAAAAAGCAGACCTTTTGTTTGCCAAACGTATGGTTGACGTACGGATAGTAGACATACAATGTCACCCACACATTCAAACCCTTACCTTAAAATATAGAATCCTAACATGTATCTTTAATATCGGAAATGAATAAATTAAGTACAGTACAGTAGCACACATATTGGGAAGGCTAAAATCGGTTTATGTGTCATTTCCAAAAGAAATAAAAGTTTTTTGGACTATTAATTGGTTTTGTTGTGTTTGGTGGTTCATAAATATCCCTGGCTGATATCAGTCAGTCAAAATCAACCAGTTAGATGTAACGTATAAGGAAAGAATGTAACTCTAAATATGCTTATGCTGTAAACTGTGCTGACCTGAGATGGGTGTTATGTTTAGCACTGTCCTTATCTCCTTCCTCTGCATTTGTGTGTGTGTGTGTGTGTGTGTGTGTGCTATATATATATATATATATATAATGTATATTAATTTTTTTTGCTGATAATCGGTAAAGGAATTTCTATATATTTTTATTTGTGGACCTTGCACTGCAAAAAACAACAACAACTACATTCTTGGAAACATGTCCTATTTTGGCAACAAACGTAAAAAAAAAAATGTGAGCAAAAAAACAACAAACTAAAATAAATAGTTTACTTCGTGAATAAGTGAAACTGTAAAATAGCCTATTTACATTTTTCGTTTCACTTTAGCCTTTGAATTGTTTCAACATTAGTACAAGTACAAATAACTTTGTAAATATATTTAAAATTGTAATTCATTATTATTTACAATAATACTAAGTTCCAATTCATGATGCTATAATCCATATATACAAATATTTTCGAAAGACTTTGAGTCAAACACAACTCATCTCATTAGGAAGATACTCTTTGAATAAAATATTATTTTTTTTACACTAGTGATTCCTTTAAACGTTTTTCTGTACTAGAATTTACTTTTGTGTATGAATGCCGTAACAATAAATGTTATTGCAGATTGTAAGGATGCCAACATTGTGTTCAAGCTACAAACAATCATACAGTGATATTAACTTTTCCTAAAATGTTCCTATCAAGTAAGGTTTGTGTGGAGTGTCGAGGTGTCTTCATAATCTACGTTGATACAAATTGCAGATATGTAACTTTAAAGCTTTCCTGATCCATTGTGGTGTGAGTAATTGACTGTTGAATGTCCCGTTCTGTAAATTAAATACTAATAAAGTTGTAATTAGTGACTGGTAGTGGCTGGTTCACCTCCAACTGACCCGATGGTATGGACATATTTCGTGATTCAAAGTCGGCCATTCACCACCACTCTACAGAAGAAGCCCAGAGAAGCCCATGTTAAAAATTGGAGACTCTTATTAAGTCCATCTCCTTAACACCACTTGGTAAATATAGATACTATATCATTTGTATAAGTCAGTAAGGCGTCAAACGATTTACTTTCCATATGTACAACTTAGGCCCCCACCCACTCTCTCTCTCTCTCTCTCTCCCCTCTCTCTCTCTCTCGCTCTCTCTCTCCCCTCTCTCTCTCTCTCTCTCTCTCTCTCTCTCTCTCTCTCTCTCTCTCTCTCCCCTCTCTCTCTCTCTCTCTCTCTCTCTCCCCTCTCTCTCCCCTCTCTCTCTCTCTCTCTCTCTCTCTCTCTCT
>JANIIK010000605.1:27500-33354 GCA_027704905.1 Muraenolepis orangiensis | reverse complement strand
AAGTTGGCAAACAATACAGAACTATATCTACCTAACAATCTACTTAGACAATCTACTTAGTAGGACACTAAGTACGCTAGCAAAAAAAAAGTTGCATCCATGAAGTTCTGTTCTGCTCGTTGGTTTGAGGCTAATTCAAGTAGTGGGTAAAGCGAACACATTTCTCCAGACGTGGAGTCCCCCCCGACCTCACGTGCCTCCGTTGAGGTGATCTTTGAGTGATCAATGCTGCTTTCAAATGTCACATGACGTGTGCCTATTAGAGCCAAGGTTAATTCAGGTATCAAGGGAAATTCGGTCGCATTTGCAAATCGGCCACTAGAGGGAGGAAGGAAGGTGCCTCACTATCCATTTTGACGGTGTATTAGTGGGTAATTTTAGCAGACACACCGTAGTGATCTGAGGGGGAAGAAGCATTGTTTTGATGAAAAATAGCGATTTAGTGATTACTCCATTAATGATGAAAATCGGAAAGATATAAATAAATAATAAAAGTTCTATGCACAGTTTTTTTGTGTGCGACCCAAATAAACACCTCAAGTCAAGTCAAGTTTATTGTCACTTCACAGTTTACACAAGTATAAAGCAGTGAGTGAAAATCTTATGTGCAACACCCGACGACAGACAGCAGTTATAAAAATAAGATAAATAGAATAAAACAGAATAGAATCAAATAAGTTTAAAAAATGTAATTAAAATGCAATTTATAAAATGCAATTTATAAAATGCAATATATCGGCACAGACAAAGAGCAATATGTATATATAAATCAATGTAATAAAATATACATTGTTATATGCTATACGCCCTTGTTCAGCAACCTGATGGCCTGACTGTGGAAGCTATCTCTGAGTCTATTTGTACGGCACTTGATACTGCGGTATCGCCTGCCTGACGGTAAAAGTGAATACAGTTCGTGGCTGGGGTGGGCAATGTCTTTTATGATGCGTTTGGCCTTGGCCACACACCGCTAGTTGTATATATCCAGGAGGGAGGGGAGGTTGGAACGTTGGAGCTGTGCATAGCCATGCAGTCGTGGGTGTAGAGGGAGTAGAGGAGTGGGCTCAGCACGCATCCCTGGGGGCTCCCGTGTTGAGGGTCAGTGGCTCTGAGGTGGTGCCCATCCTCACCACCTGGCGGCGGTCCAACAGGAGGTCCAGTATCCAGCTGCACGTGGATGGGGGCACGCCTAGATCTCTAAGCTTGGTGTCGAGCTTGGCAGGAACTTGTGTTGAACGCTGAGCTGTAGTCCACAAACAGCATTTGCACATAACAGTTCTTTCCCTCCAGGTGGGAAAGGGCAGTGTGGAGGGCCATGGCAATTGCGTCGTCCGTGGATCTGTTTTGACAATATGCAAATTGATATGGGTCCAGTGTGGCAGGTAACACGGAGCAAATAAAGTCCTTGACCAACCTCTCAAAGCATTTGCTGACAATCGAGGTGAGGGCTACAGGTCTATAATCATTCAGGCATGTTACCTTGGGTTGTTTAGGGACAGGCACGATGGTGGACATCTTGAAGACTGCGGGAACAACAGCCTGGGACAGGGAGAGGTTGAAGATGTCTGCAAAGACTCCTGCCAACTGGTCTGCGCATGCTCTGAGGACGCGGCCCGGGATGTCGTCGGGGCCTGCCGCCTTACGGATGTTCAACCGCTTGAAGGTGCGGCGCACATCCGCCTCCGAGATGTTCAGCAGGCTGGCCTCCTCAGGCAGCGCTGGCTTCGGCGGGCTGCCGTTCATGTCGAACCGAGCTAAAAAAGTATTTAGCTCTCCTGGGAGGGAGGTAGAGGAGTTCTCTACACCAGGGGTTCCCAACCTTTTTTGTGCCACGGACCGGCAGATGCATGAAAAAAAATCGCAGACATTTTTTCAGAGTTTTTTATATTTACTCACCAGCAGGTGGCAACAGAGGCTAATTGTATGTAAATAACTCTTTGAGCCGGCTCGTTCGCGACCGACACATCACTAGCGCGTAGTCTCTTTAGTAGCGCGTGCAACTGAAAGTCTCTCGTTATGCCGCCGATATATATTTAATCTATATATATAGATTATACCGCCCATATATACCGCTATATAATCTATATATATAGATTATACTATATATATAATCTCTATATATAGATTATACCGCCCGCCGTTCACCTATACTCAAATTATTTGAGTCAAATATGATGATAAACACACAGCTGTTTTGCGGCCCGGCAGTAACACCTCCACGGCCCGGTACCGGTCTGCGGCCCGGCGGTTGGGAACCCCTGCTCTACACAACTGGTTCTCCCTCTGAAGTTCGTTATCGTCTGTAGCCCCTGCCACATACCCCTCGCGTCGTGGCTCTTGAATTTATCCTCCACTCTGTCCTTATACTCTCGCTTGGCAATGACGATGGTCTTGCGGAGGTCGTAACGGTCTCTCGTATATTCCTCCCGGAGCCAAAGGCGGCGTTACACGCGTGTAGGGCAGCGCGAACATCGCCGCTAATCCACGGTTTCTGGTTGGGGTATATCCGAACCGACTTGGTCAGAACAACGTCATCTATGCACTTCTTGATGAACCCGGTGACCGACGACGCGTACTCATTGATGCTATTGTCCGAGGCAACGCGGAACATGTGCCAGTCAGCGCGATCAAAACCATCCTGCAGTCCGATTGGTCTGACCAGCATTGGACCTCCCTCACAGCAATCGGTTGCTGCTTCAGTCTCTGCCTATAGGCGGGGAGCAGCTGGATAGAGCGGTGGTCTGATTTGCCGAACGGTGGGCGGAGGAGGGCCTTGTAGCCATCACGGACGGGGGTGTAGCAGTGGTCGAGGATCCGCTCACCCTGTGTCTTGCTCGTTATGTGTTGGTAGAACTTCGGGAGAACCTTCTTCAGGTTCGCCTTGTTGAATGAGAGCAGCCTCAGGGTGTGCCGACTCCTGTTCGCTGATAGCCCCGTACAGTTCCTTCAGCGCTGTGTCCGTGTTGGCTTGTGGGGGAATGTAAACAGTCACGGTTACCGCTGTAAACTCCCGAGGTAGCCGTGCTTTCTGTTTACGTGTGGCGTCATGCACCTGGAACACTTTGAGTTTGTAACTCGAAAGTTTCAATTCTGAAATGTAATAACAAGTAAATGACTTGTCAATGACAAATGAGTTGTCTGGAATGCGAAATTAATATGAATGACACAAGATAGATCCTTGCATGATGATAACCCCCCCCCCCCAAAACTCTGATTGGGTATTCACCAGCGCAGGGAGCTCTGCTGATTGGTTCACAGAGCCTCTGGCTAGACCCGCCCTCAGGGAGGATCGTCCTCCCTTAGCACTGTACACACTCATGTTAAACTAGCACTCACCGGCCGCTCCGATCCGATAGGGGGCGCTGTTGGTACTTTGACATGGGGACATAATTGTTCTGCTTTCGAAGTGTTAAAATAGTAATATTATCAGTATTTTCACAGATGAATCTGTGAAATGTTATGGAGGATGGTCCACCCTCAATGGACGAGCCTCCACTGTTACAGACAAGTACTACATATATTTATGACATATATACAGTGAAATGCACTCGCCATGCAAGCTTAAGGTTTGTTACAGTTAAAGTTGTATGCCTTCTAATGTATAATCAAATGATTGGTTTCTGTTTTGTGAAAATGTCAATGTGTTGAGCTGAATAAACTGGACACAGAAATCAAAGTGAATTCCACCAGAGACTCAGAACTATATACAATTTTTATTGACATAGTAATCATTGACGAAGGTTTATTCTTTTTTTTCATGTAGTAAAGACATACACTGGCTCTCATAGGATTAATTAAATATGTTTGAAAAGGTACAACTGGTTTTCTGGGAATGTTCTTGTGAGTGGCACGTACAAAGTTAGGTCATAGTGATGGGGAGAGAGAGAGCGGGAGAGAGAGAGAGGGAGAGAGAGCGGGAGAGAGAGAGAGAGAGAGAGAGAGAGAGAGAGAGAGAGAGAGAGAGAGAGAGAGAGAGGGGGGGGGGGGTATAGAGGGACGTATGCTAACTGGAGTGAGGGGCCAGGTTAGCAGGAATCTAAGGCGTCATTTGTGAGTGTGTGCAAACAGACACGGTTCACCAAGGTGTGTTGCTCAGGCTCCGGTGTGGCCACCCCCTCGTCCATCTCCCTTGCAAAGCTCTACTTCTTCTTCTCCTCCTTGCCGCGGTCAGATGAGAACCTTGCATGACCAACATTTCAGCTCTTAAAACTACAAATTTGTAGTTGAAAAAAACTTTTTCTTTAGTGTTTTTAGAGGAATTTGCAATTTAGCATTCAAATGAAGTGTGTATTCTGATCATTAAAGTGTTTGTTGGTGTACTGTATATGCATTGTGTTTTTATATTTCATAATATATATTTTTATATATATGATATATATATTTTTTCAAATTCCCTAACATGGAAGTTATGAATACATTTGGATTTGCAAGATGGTCACCTGACAGCAGTACTTTTCTTTTAATACACAGGATTATAGAAGTATAAAAATATATGAATAAATACATACAGAGCTGTGAGAGTACAAACACATATTCAAAGTGAATAAACGTTTTCCAAAAAAGCAGACCTTTTGTTTGCCAAACGTATGGTTGACGTACGGATAGTAGACATACAATGTCACCCACACATTCAAACCCTTACCTTAAAATATAGAATCCTAACATGTATCTTTAATATCGGAAATGAATAAATTAAGTACAGTACAGTAGCACACATATTGGGAAGGCTAAAATCGGTTTATGTGTCATTTCCAAAAGAAATAAAAAGTTTTTTGGACTATTAATTGGTTTTGTTGTGTTTGGTGGTTCATAAATATCCCTGGCTGATATCAGTCAGTCAAAATCAACCAGTTAGATGTAACGTATAAGGAAAGAATGTAACTCTAAATATGCTTATGCTGTAAACTGTGCTGACCTGAGATGGGTGTTATGTTTAGCACTGTCCTTATCTCCTTCCTCTGCATTTGTGTGTGTGTGTGTGTGTGTGTGTGTGCTATATATATATATATATATATATAATGTATATTAATTTTTTTTGCTGATAATCGGTAAAGGAATTTCTATATATTTTTATTTGTGGACCTTGCACTGCAAAAAACAACAACAACTACATTCTTGGAAACATGTCCTATTTTGGCAACAAACGTAAAAAAAAAAATGTGAGCAAAAAAACAACAAACTAAAATAAATAGTTTACTTCGTGAATAAGTGAAACTGTAAAATAGCCTATTTACATTTTTCGTTTCACTTTAGCCTTTGAATTGTTTCAACATTAGTACAAGTACAAATAACTTTGTAAATATATTTAAAATTGTAATTCATTATTATTTACAATAATACTAAGTTCCAATTCATGATGCTATAATCCATATATACAAATATTTTCGAAAGACTTTGAGTCAAACACAACTCATCTCATTAGGAAGATACTCTTTGAATAAAATATTATTTTTTTTACACTAGTGATTCCTTTAAACGTTTTTCTGTACTAGAATTTACTTTTGTGTATGAATGCCGTAACAATAAATGTTATTGCAGATTGTAAGGATGCCAACATTGTGTTCAAGCTACAAACAATCATACAGTGATATTAACTTTTCCTAAAATGTTCCTATCAAGTAAGGTTTGTGTGGAGTGTCGAGGTGTCTTCATAATCTACGTTGATACAAATTGCAGATATGTAACTTTAAAGCTTTCCTGATCCATTGTGGTGTGAGTAATTGACTGTTGAATGTCCCGTTCTGTAAATTAAATACTAATAAAGTTGTAATTAGTGACTGGTAGTGGCTGGTTCACCTCCAACTGACCCGATGGTATGGACATATTTCGTGATTCAAAGTCGGCCATTCACCAC
>JANIIK010000605.1:15000-17500 GCA_027704905.1 Muraenolepis orangiensis | reverse complement strand
TAATGTAGTGTAGTGTAATGCAATAGTGCGTTTAACACTCATGGGTGGGCACTCGTGAAAACAAAACCAGCCGATTGTGGGTTCTAGGGGTTCAAAACCCCACGTTCTCAAGCCAGAGGCAGGCCTCGTAATGTTTTTTAAGCCTTATGAACTTCTTAATAATATCACGCTTTGATGCTCAGTTCTAAGCCATGTCGACATCATTAAGAAATCAATGCATCGGGATCAAAGGTTTCCATGGTGATGATGACTGACCCTGGTGGGTGACAGGATAATAATGGTTGTGAGGCCCTGGTCTATCTATGAGGTCCATGACCTGGACCTGCTCCCTGTGGAGCCAACGCTGACTGGTGGAGGTGGAGTCAGCGTGAGACGTGGCTGGGGGAAAGGTGGCGGCAAGAACTGGTTTCTGCGTTAACCGTGTTTGCGGACGGACCACCTGCAGGGCAGAGCCCTGGTTGAAGACCACTGATCTGACATCTACTGATGTGTACCGATACTGTACCACTGTCACTATCGCTTAACAGTGTCTGCTACTAAATGGCTTCAAAGCACACAAGGCAATATCGAATCAATTGTTTTTATTTTGTGAATTTGTTTTGTAAGTGGTTTATTGTTATTTAAAGACCTGCCTAGAACCAATCTGTGTTTTTGATTCATTCGGTTTGACCGATGTTTTGTGTGATTTTCATGGATTTTGAATCAAATCTATTAATTCCGTGCCGTGGAATTGGATTAGACTCCGAACAATCTGGAATCATCCATCCCTATGTAGTGTGTGTACGTGTGTGTGTGTGTGTGTGTGTGTGTGTGTGTGTGTGTGTGTGTGTGTGTGCGTGTGCGTGTGTATGTATGGGTGCGTGTCTGCGTGCATCTGTGTGTGTGTGTGTGTGTGTATGGGTGCGTGTGTAGTGTGCGCGTGTGCTTGCATTGTGTGTGTGCGTGCGTGTGTGTGTAGTGCGTGTGTGTCTGTGTGTGTATGTGTAGTGCATGTGTGTGTGTGTGTAGTGTGTCTGTGTGTGTAGTGTGTCTGTGTGTGTAGTGTGCACATGCGTGCGTGCGTGTGTGTGCGTGCGTGCGCTTGTGTGTGCGTGCGTGCGCTTGTGTGAGTGTGTGTAGTGTGTTTGTGCGCGCTTGCACGGTAGTGTATGTGTGTGTGTGTGTGCATGTGTGTGTGTGTGTGTGTGTGTGTGTGTGTGTGTGTGTGTGTGTGTGTGTAGTGTCAGGGTCCTCACCGAGTGCCACCCTGGCGGCCGAGGCGTCGTAGTTGATCCAGAAGGAGACCCAGGAGAGGATGGTGATCAGGATGGAGGGCATGTAGGTCTGCAGGATGAAGTAGCCGATGTTCCTCTTCAGCTTGAAGCTCAGGGACAGCCGGGGGTAGGAGCCTGCACGGAACGGGAGAGGGAGGGGGAGACAGGGGGGGGAGAGGAGGGGGGGGGGAGAGAGAGAGAGAGGGGAGGAGGAGACGGAGAGAGAGAAAGGGGGGGGAGAGAGAGAGGGGGGAGAGAGGAGACGGAGACAGAGAGAGAGAGGGGGGGGAGGAGGAGACAGAGAGAGAGAGGGGGGAGGAGATGGAGAGAGAGAGAGAGAGAGAGAGAGAGAGAGAGAGAGAGGGGGGGGGGGAAGAGGAGAGAGGGGGAGAGGAGATGGAGAGAGAGAGAGGGGTTGGGGGGGAGGAGACAGAGAGAGAGAGAGAGAGAGAGAGAGAGAGAGAGAGAGAGAGAGAGAGAGAGAGAGAGAGAGAGAGAGAGAGAGAGAGAGAGAGAGAGAGAGAGAGAGAGAGAGGGGGAGGAGGAGCGAAAGGGAGGGGGGGGAGAGGAGAGAGAGGGAGAGAGAGAGAGAAGGAGAGAGAGAGAGAGAGAGAGAGAGAGGGGGGGGGGGAGGAGATGGAGAGATAGAGAGGGGTTGGGGGGGGAGGAGACAGAGAGAGAGAGAGAGAGAGAGAGAGAGAGAGAGAGAGAGAGAGAAGGAGAGAGGGGGGGAGGAGGAGAGAAAGGGAGGGGGGGGGAGATGACAGAAGGGTTTGACACAATCTTTTGTCAGATAAGAGATTAAAGTTGCCTTTTGTTGTTGTTGTTATTGTTGTTGTTTTCTACTTTCTCGGGAAAAGACAGACAGCAGGTGTGGTTGCCTTGGCAACGCCGGCGCAATGTTGAGTGGGGAATGACGGATGTGTTTGTCACTCGAGCCCGTCTGAGGTGTTTTACGTGGGGGCCTCTCTCTCTCTCTCTCTCTGTCTCCCTCCCTCTCTCTCTCTCTCTCTCTCTCCCCCTATCTCTCTCTCTCTCTCTCTCTCTCTCTCTCTCTCTCTCTCTCTCTCCTCTCTCCTCTCTCTCTCTCTCTCTCTCTCTCTCTCTCTCCATCCCTCTCCCTCTCTCCATCTCTCTCTCCATCCCTCTCTCTCTCTCTCTCTCTCCATCCCCCCCCCCCCCCTCCCTCCTCCTCCCTCTCCCTCTCTCTCTCTCTCTCTCTCTCTCTCTCTCTCTCTCTCTCTCTC
>JANIIK010000604.1:190000-195000 GCA_027704905.1 Muraenolepis orangiensis | reverse complement strand
CCTTACCCAATAAACATGTTCAAAGGACATGCTTTATGGTCTCTCTCTCTCTCTCTCTCTCTCTCTCTCTCTCTCGCTCTCTCTCTCTCTCTCTCTCTCTCTCTCTCTCTCTCTCTCTCTCTCTGGCCCGTGAACTCACAGGGCCTGTCTCCCTTATACCAGCCACATTGTGATGGAGGCTGGCATTGTCCGTCCATGGTTTGTTTTATTTATGACCGAAAGCATCAGCACCAGTCAATCGTCCCCACTGCTACAGTACCTCATGGTGTACCTCATTATCTCCCCCTCTCCTCTTCTCCTCTCTCTCCCACCCCCCCCCCCCCTCTCTTGCCTTTCTCTCTCTCCCCCCCCCTCTCTCTCTCTCTCTCTCTCTCTCTCTCTCTCTCTCTCTCTCTCTCGCCCTCTCTCTCTCTCCCCTCTCTCTCTCTCCCCTCTCTCTCTCTTTCCCTCTCTCCACCGGGATATAAACCATGCAGATCGTGGTGGGGGGGGGCCTCTGCCCAGCGTTGAGAATGTGTGCGATGCAGTGTATAACCGTCCGTGCATCCGTTTGGATATGTATGAAGTGGTCACGCCACAGGGGAATACATACATCTATATCTATAGCGGAACAACCACCTGCCCGAAATAAGAGACTGAATTTTGGATAAAGTGCAGCACAGGCAGGTTTAGGTTGATCACCGTGTTACGATAAGATTCGATTAGATTAGATTCATGTATCACCATGTCACGATCGTCTCGTCTTGTCTGAGCCCCGCAGAATGAGGCAAATATTGTATATCAATTCAAAAACGTAAACGCTGCATTTTTTTCGGGATATTTCTTTGGCCCCGTGATATGACATTATTTTGTGGTCACTTCATCGTTGCCAGGATCCAGGATCCAGGATCCAGGATCCTGGGAGAGATTTGCAGTGTGCCGGTGAGGTATGCTGTTGTTTCCTATAGGTTTGTATCATGTCATTTTATGTCACATATAGAAAACAAGTGTTTCGTTATTCTTCTTATCATTCTTCTTCTTATTATTCTCACTAACCCAAAAATAATATAAAAAAAATCGGAATCCACCGAAGCAAACTTCTCCATCGTCAAAAAAGGCACTGCTTCCTAAACGAAGCCCTGCTCATGATTAACACACAGCCCTGTTTAGCGAGGTCCAAAGAGAGAGCGGAAAGCATCAGCACCAGTCCATCTCTCTCTCTCGCTCTCTCCCCTCTCTCTCTCCCCTCTCTCTCTCCCATCTCTCTCCCCCCCCCCCTCTCTCTCTTTCTCTCTCTCTCTCTCCCCTCTCTCTCCCCCTCTCTCCCCTCTCCCCCCCCCCCTCTCTCTCTCTCTCTCTCTCTCTCTCTCTCTGTCTCTCTGTCTCAGCATCAGCACCGGTCCACCGTCCCCCCATCCCCCGCTCCACGTACCTCATGGTGTAGAGCAGGGTGCCCTCCTCTTTGATGCGGAGCAGCTTGTTGGGCATGGTCATGTTGTGGGCCACCGACTTCTTGCCGTTGTGGAAGAAGGTGTCCGGGGTCCAGATCTTGCTGGCCATCAGGTTGTTGAGCCGCAGGATGGCCATGGGCCCCTTGAACTTTAACCTCTCGTCCACCCAGCTCTGCCTGAAGAACACGTCAATGGTGTACTCCTGCGAGGGGGGAGGGGGCGTGGGAGGATGGAGAGGATGGAGAGATATGGAAGAGAGAGGAACAGAGAGAGAGAGAGAGAGAGAGAGAGAGAGAGAGAGAGAGAGAGAGAGAGAGAGAGAGAGAGAGAGAGAGAGAGAGAGAGAGAGAGAGATGTGAATACATTAATTAATGCATGACAACCAAATAATAAGACAGACAGATGTAGACACAGCAATGAGCCAGATGTCAGAACCCACCCTAGCACACATACACACGCACACACACACACACACACACACACACACACCACACACACACCACACACACACGTCACGCTAATACAGCTGCATCGTTAACGGCAGTGCTCCGTTTAGCTTTTCTGCCGGGTTCTACACACACATATATATATATATATATACATATATATATATATATATATATCGTTTTTGGTCATTAATTAACTATAGGATTCACACTGGATGACGGGAGTTCCACAATTATAGCAAACATGAGCTTAACCCTATTTGGTTTCCTGTGAGTTAGGCTCGTTCTGCACAAAGTGCCTTTGTGCGTTACGCTGAGGAAATGAACTGACCGCTCTCCATCATTGCTTTTTTGGAACAAACTGATTGTGTCCAGTGTAATCTAAATTACGCCGGACACATCTGTGACTCCTTGGAAATGAGGGAAGGACGTTTCATCTGTGAGGCCCGCTAATGCCTGTAGCGCTGAGAGCTCACCCCCCCCCCCACCCTCATGGGCTGACATCTGGGAAAATGCATATATCTCTCCATCCTATTTTATTTCTTCTTTCTTATGTGATCCTAATCAATATGGGTTGAGACAGAGAGCTTTGAGGGGAATATATATATACAAAGTATAAAATATTATAATCTTTTTTATTTCTGAAGTACGTGCTTGAAGCTCAGCTCGTTGGGCTGTTCTCTGTTCCTTGTGTTCTTGGTTGGGTTCCGTGACGAATCACCAGAACCAGACTTATCCGGAAGAGGCCTACAGTGCGGCAATTTACTGAGATAACGTCCAATATATACTGCATTATGACTCATAAATGAACACTTTTTTACACTTTTTTTTTTACTTATTTTGTTCTATTCTGTTTTTATTCGATTTTATCGTATTTTCATAACTGCTGTCTGTCGTCGGGTATTGCACATAAGATTTTCACTCACTGCTTTATACTTAATAAACTTGACTTGACTTGACTTGAACAAAGACATAATCCGTTTTTTGCGATAATAAACCTTTACAGACGGAAAGGCAAACGTCGCCACCACCACCAGCTGCCATGACGACGAGCGGCCCGCATCTGCGACCTTTAAACGTTTTTTTTTCCTGAAGACGATTTGATGTGGTTGTTTCGATTTAGTTTTCACAGAATAGAAAACGACATATTTTATTTCTGATTCATCCTATATCGGAACGTCTCTTCTCTTCTCTTCTCAATGGAGGTAGTATAGCTGGGGAAACTCCATCCACGCCAGTGGATTTGAATACGACGGCAAGCGACTTTGCAGGTTAGCAGTTCCGTTAGCGGATCACCGCGACAACGGAAAATGGCTTGCGGGGGGGGCAAGCGTTCAGTGTTCTTCCCCCCCGGAGTTCGGGGGGGGGAAGCACGAAGTCTCCGCCCCCTCACAGCATGAGAGGCAGACGCTCCAACAAAGGAAAGCTAAAAAGTGAGGTTTTACTTACACTGCACAGAACAACCACTGGCGGGCTGTCTTGTTTCATATGGAACATCAGGTTCAATGTTATATATCTTTTTGTTGTTCCCCAGGTAAAACCACAATGACGGTCGTGGAGAGGATAGGCAGGGAGTGTGTGTGTGTGTGTGTGTGTGTGTGTGTGTGTGTGTGTGTGTGTGTGTGTGTGTGTTGGGGGTGGGTGGGGTTGTGACGGAGGATTCACCTCACAGACAGACACACACACACACACACACACACACACACCGGAACAGGGTGGTCCGCGGCCAAGCCGACCATAAATACCAACCTCCCCCCGTGCGCATTAAAGTCACACTGCTGTCCCCCTTCTTTATGGCCGGTGGCAGGCAATTACATATGATAGGATTATCTGGAGGCCGTGCGCGTTATAAAAATAAAGAAAATACATTTCACCACACACACACACACACACACACAAACGCACACTTTGACATTCTAACCGGCACGTGAACGAGTAAATAGGATGAGCGGTCAGATTAAGGAACATCTTACACCCCCCCCCCCCCCACACACACACACACACACACACACACCCCTCACAAGTGTGTGAAGAGACGAGGGTAACGTTCAAAGAATGGGGAGGGGATGGAGGGGGTTGAGGGATGGAGGGGATGGAAGGATGGAGGGGATGGAGAGGATGGAGGGGTTTAGGGATGGAGGGGATGGAGAGGATGGAGAGGATGGAGGGGATGGAGGGGATGGAAGGGGTTTAGGGATGGAGGGGATGGAGAGGATGGAGGGGATGGAAGGATGGAGGGGATGGAGAGGATGGAGGGGGTTTAGGGATGGAGGGGATGGAGAGGATGGAGAGGATGGAGGGGATGGAGGGGATGGAGGGGATGGAAGGGGTTTAGGGATGGAGGGGATGGAAAGGATGGAGGGGATGGAAGGATGGAGGGGATGGAAGGATGGAGGGGATGGAGGGGATGGAGGGATGGAAGGGGATGGAGGATGGAGGGGATGGAGGGGGTGGAGGAGTTGGAGGGATAGAGGGTATGGAGGGATGAAGACGATGGAGGGATGGAAGGATGGAGGGATAGAGGGGATGGAGGGACAGAGGGATGGAAGGGGGGTAACATTTAGAGCGCTGGGGGGGATGGGGGCTTACCATTTCGTGGTCCGAGACCGGCCCGATGCTGGTCACGAAAATGTCAGTCTTGACTTCTGTCACACGCTCTGTGGAAGCAAGGAGTGAGTGAGAGTCTGTCCATCAGGGCCGCTAACTTGTTAGCCTGCTAACTACCTGCTAATACCGCTTAACCCAGCATTGCGTATCACACATCTCACACAGACACCCGTTAGGGGCGGCAGTATAGCTATAGTCTGTGAACCGGAAGTGGTTGCCGGTTCAAGTCCACGAAATGAACCAAGTACGGATTTGGATTTAGATTTAGATTTAGATTTAGAAACACACAACACACAAATAATTGAAAATTAAAAACCTTTCCACTTGCTTATACAAGTCAAATGTATTACTAAGACTATTACCTAAAGAAAATCAATTATGATCCCTTAACATCAAAACCTTCCAAAAACGACTAAATGTATTATCCAGAAGGAGTTAGGAAGGACTGGAGGAGGAAGGAGGAAGAAGAAGCAGGCGCCCACCTCCTAACCCGGGCCGCAGACGGTTGTCGTAGCCG
>JANIIK010000604.1:150000-172500 GCA_027704905.1 Muraenolepis orangiensis | reverse complement strand
ATATTATATATAATATTATATATATATATATATATTTAATATATATATATATATTATATTATATTATATTATATATATAGTGTGATGATGGGCTTTCAGAGCGCGTGCCGTGATTTCATAAAGTCATAACAACGCCTCGTCAATGACCAGGGCACGTCCACGCACGAGACTCCCCTCAAAGAGGTCACTGTTGGATCATAAATCAATCACATATCAATACTTCATTATTAATGTTGTATTGTATTATGTTGTATTCATTATATATATATATATATATATATATATATATATATGATATATATATATATATATATATATATATATGATATATATTTGATATATATCGTTTTTATTCGATTTTTTTATTCATGCTGTATATTATTTTATAATATAATATTATTATTACATCATATTTATTATATTATTATGTTGTATTTATTGCATATGTATTTAATATATATATTCTATTATTTTTTTGTGTTTTTTTATTCATAATGTTTATTATTATGTTATATTATCCATCCATCCATCCATCTTCTCCCGCTTATCCGAAATCGGGTCGCGGAGGTAGCAGCTCCAGCAGGGGACTCCAAACTTCCCTCTCCCTGGCAACATCGACTAGCTCTGACTGGGGGATCCCGAGGCGTTCCCAGGCCAGTGTGGAGATGTAATCACCCCACCTGTACCTCGGTCTGCCCCGTGGTCTCTTCCCAGTTGGATGTGCCTGGAAAACCTCCCTCGGGAGGCGACCAGGAAGCATCCTTACTAGATGCCCGAACCACCTCAACTGGCTCCTTTCTACGCGAAGGAGCAGCGGCTCTACTCCGAGTCTCTCACGAGTGACTGAGCTTCTCACCCTATCCCTCAGGGAGATACCAGCCACCCTCCTGAGGAAACTCGAATACAAGCGGCCGAAATGTTATATTATATTATTATTATATTTATTATATTATTATGGATATTTATGTTGTATTCATTGCCTATATATATATATACAGTATTTATATAAATAAAATATAAGACATAATATAATAAAAATAAAATAAAAATAAAAATAATTCTAGACTGTATTTGACTATACTTGACTAAAGTACATGAGTGTCTGCTGTAGCTTGCAGTTGATTTATTATAAATGTGACACAACACAACATTGGTGACTTGTGTCAATCAGCCAAGCTATCCAATAAATGGCCAGGTTGGTTCTGGAAGGAGCTTCCCTTCTGTAATCAGCCCTAGACTGGCCTCTACTCCCTGACTGCAGGCACGCACACACACGCACGCACGCATAACACACACGCGCGCACACGCATGCCACACACACCACACACACACACACACACACACACACACACACACACACATGCACACACACACGCACACACATGCACACACACACACACACACACGCGCACACACAGCGCTGGGGATAATTGTGCCATATGCACGCACACACACACACACACACACACACACACACACACACACACAAACACACGCGCACGCACACACACACACAAACATGCACATACATGCACAGACACAAATATCCACACACCACGGCTATACAGATATACACACACACACACACACACACACACACAAACACACACACACACACACACAAACACCAACACAGACACAGACACAGACACAGACACACACACAAGATACAAGAGATACAAGATAAAATATTTTTATTTGCCATTTGTAATAAGTACATAGGAAGGTTTACTCCCCATTCCCTCCCACAGTATACATCTACAAAACAACACCATACAAATAAAAATAATATGTACAATAAAAATAAACAAAAAAAAGAGCAGCAAAGTGACTTAAATGATATGTACATGTGTTGAATGTACATGTTTTTTTATGAAAGTGAAAGTGGCAGCACTCCTAGCAGTTCAGTAGGTCACTGCCTGTGGATAAAAACTATCCGTAAACCTGGTAGTACTTGTATGGATGCTGCTCAACCAGCGACCAGACGGTAGGGGGAGAAGAGATGGTGCCCAGGGTCCTTATTAGTCCTATGATGGACTATTCCTTCATCCAACATCTGGTCCTAAAGATCTCCTCAATGCATGGAAGTGCACACCAGATGATCTTCTGTGCCGTCCTCACGACCCTCTGGAGGGCTTTCTTGTCCTGTGCAGTGGTGTTGCCTTACCACACAGTGACGCCACTCATCAGAACGCTCTCTACGGTGCCACGGTAAAAGTTCACTAGCCACCTCTGGCCTATTTAGCTTTCTCTGAGGCACCGCAGAGCATCGAGGCGCTGGTGTGTCTTCTTCAGCATGACCTCCATGTTGCGGGTCCATGCCAGGTCATCAGAAATCTGTAGTCCAAGGAAACGGAAGCAGCTGACGACTTCCACCGGTGTCCCGTCCAGGCTGATGGTGGAGTGGGTGCCTCGGTGGCTCTTGAAGTCCACGATGAGCTCCTTGGTCTTGCTGACATTCAGTGCAAGGCTGTTGTCCTCACACCATCGCGTCAGCCGGACCACCTCATCTCTGTACTCCGTCTCGTCGCCCTCGCTTATCAGGCCGATGTCTGGGGTGTCGTCTGCAAACTTGATAATCCGATTATTGCTGTGCGTGGCAGTAAAGTCATGTGTCTACATCGAGTACATCCGGGGACTGAGGCAGCAGCCTTGGGGTGCTCCGGTGTTGAGAACCAGAGTGGATGAGATGTTGTTCCCAATCTTCACCACTTGAGGCCTGCCTGGCAGGAAGTCCATAATCCAGTTACAAATGGGGGCACCCAGACCTAGGTCCCTCAGTTTCAGGACCAGCTTGGAGGGAACGATGGTGTTGAACGCCAGACAGCAGTCTGACGTAGGTGTCCCTCCGGTCTAGGTGCTGCAGGGCCGTGTGTAGTGCCAGGGAAATGGCGTCGTCTACAGACCTGTTTGGTCTGCATGCAAACTGGAGTGGGTCTAGGGACTCAGGGATGGAAAAGTTGATATGCAACATTACAAGTTTCTCTAGGCACTTCATGGCTATTGGTGTTAAAGCCACTGGACGATAGTCATTGAGGCATGTTACCTTGGTCCTTTTGGGTAACGGCACAATGGTTGTCGCTTTGAAGCACGCTGGGACGACAGACTGTTGTAGTGATGCATTGTAGATGTCGGTGAACACAGGAGCCAGCTGGTCAGCGAAGGTCTTGAAGTCCGTCTGGGCCGGCTGCCTTCCCTGCCTTCACACACACACTTGCGCTCAAGAACACACACACGCACACTCAAGAACACGCACACACACACACACGCTGAAGAACACACACATGCACGCTCAAGTACACACACGCACACACACACACACACACGCGCATACTTCAGAACACACACATGCACGCTCAAGAACACACACACACACACACACACACACACACACACACACTAACACACATACATGCACACACACACTCAAGAACACAAACACTTACGCTCAAGAACACACACAAACACTTACGCTCAAGAACACACACACTTACGCACACAAACACAAACACACACACAAACACACACAAACACACATACATGCACACACACTCAAGAACACACACACACTTACGCTCAAGAACACACACACGAACGCTCAAGACACACACACACAAACTAAAACATACACACACGCACGCCATTATGACTATTTTGTCATCGTAAGCTCTACAAATGACTTCATTACACAAACCATCAACTAATTTTCCCCCTTTAAATATTAACGGCTGCTAAAAATGCCATTGCTGATAAACATTGTCAGATTACTATAACTGACGCAGGGTATACGCCACTCACAGTAAAATCATATGCAACACAACAATAGACCTAAACACACACATAGGAGGATGAAATATGACTATTACAGTTCTCCCCCCTACGGTCCATTCGCCGGTTCCGCAGCATCCGTTCTATACGGACTACCAGATTCAAGGATCGTTTTTATCCACAGGCAGTCTGCCTGCTGGACTGCTAGGAGTGCTGCCGCGATCGTAACTTTGTCATTAACATTACACTGTCGTACTTTGCTGGACTTTCTGGACTCATTACAGTCACTGCACTGTTCTGCACTGTACTGCACTGTATTCATGATGCTGCTGCACTACTGGCACTTTAAAATGCTTTGAAATGCTTTTTGTACAATTTAACACATTTAAATATCATCCATCAGTCACTTTATTGTTCTTTTTATTGATATTTTTATTGTGTCCAGTATTTTGATGGTTTAGTGTGTTACGTCCCTCGTCCTGGATGCGTGATGCCTGTGGGTTTTCCTGTCGGGCTGTGTGGACATAGACAGTGCTGTCTATTACGTCTCCTCCTCTTAAGCTACAGGTGCCCGCCCACCATTGATTGGCCTGTAGTCCCATCCGTCATCATTCGCGCACTCGATCCGGACCAATCAACTGGCCGTCTATTTAACGCCCCTCCCGTCCTCTGTCGCCACCGGTCGTGTTTTTGTTTTGGTGGCTGGCGTTGATAGATGTTAAGCTGTTCTTGGTTCACTTGTAAACTATCCTCGGTGTAGTGATATTGTTTTGTTTTCACCACGCAGGGACAAAGTGGTGTGTTTTCTTTAGTAAGTCGTGTGTGGTTAGGTAGCTAGGACTTTCTTTTACTTTGTTATTTTCTTTGGCCCCGTTCACAATCCCCTTTGTTTCCTAATGGTGATCAAGTTGTAAATACAATAAACATTCTTGCACTTTAGTTGTGATTGGTACCTTTCGTGGTAACGCACCAAACTTCAGCAGTCTCTCTGTCTTATGTTGGGCCCTTGGCTTATTGTAGACCGAAGGGTCGTAACGTAAAGTGTTTTATGGATTCATACTGCGGGAGGAAATGGGGAGGAAGCATTTCATTTGCATATGGCAAATACCATTTTTTGGAATCTTGAATATGAAATCTTGAATCTTGAATCAACAAGTGGGACTTAATGGGTCCTCTTCTCACCACCAACTGGTCAAGAGTTACTAGGTTTGATTCATTTTTACCGGTACGTTCCAGATAATAGTAATAATAGTAATAATAATAATAATAATAATAATAATAATGATTATTATTAGATATGAAATAATAATATTTCATGTGTTTGTGTTATTGTACTGTAATTATCTTTTGCTCAGACAAGAGGTACGATAGGATGTAGAAGGATTTCTCTCTCTCTCTCTCTCTCTCTCTCTCTCTCTCTCTCTCTCTCTCTCTCTCTCTCTCTCTCTCTCTCTCTCTCTCACACAATATACTATTCTATGAACTATACTTACACTGTACTATGATAATACCATACACAATAAATATAACAATATAGTGACTGATGGATGATATGTACATATGTTGAATTGTGCAAAGTCTTGTGTCCCCGCGCTCTAATTGATCCCAGGTGTTTCCCATCATAATCAGGCCGGCTGAGGCCAATGAACACCTGGGATCTACCCTACTTAAGGCTGTCGAAGACTGACGTTGGGGCTTGACCACCTTACCGAGAACCATCCTGACGAAGACCCACGTCGGGGCTTGACCACCTTACCGAGAACCATCCCGATGAAGACCCACGTCGGGGCTTGACCACCTTACCGAGAACCATCCTGATGAAGACCCACGACGGAGCTTGACCACCTTGACCACCGAGAACCATCCTGATGAAGACCCACGTCGGGGTGAGACCGTTGCTCACTGAGTACCATATGGTTCCCTCCTGCTCGAGTACCGTTGTCTCCAGCTCCGACTACGTTGCGTCTCGTCCAACCCCCCCCCCCCCCCCCCCCCCGCCCCAAGGACCCTCCACGCGTTCCACCCTCTGGACCATCTCCCCGTGTACCTCGTAACCTCTCCAATCCTACCCTGTTGTTTTTCTGTTTATTGGATTTTTTCAGTAAAGCCTTTATCCGTTGTTTTGTGTGTCCTGTCTCTTCTTCTGGGTTCTCTGGCACATTTGGCTCGCCGGTCTCGTTGGGTCATAACACAAAAAGCATTTAAAAGCATTTTAAAGTGCCAGTAGTGCAGCAGCATCATGAATACAGTGCAGTACAGTGCAGAACAGTGCAGTAACTGTAGAAATTTACAGTCCAGAAAGTCCAGCAAAAGTATGATAGTTTATGATAGTGTAATGTAATATGGATGACAATGTTATGTTATATCGTGGCAACACTCATACAAACATACATTTGTTTTGTGTGTGCGTGTGTGTGTGTGTGGGTGTGCGTTTATGTGTGTGTGCGGGTGTGTGGGTGTTTGTGTCAGTGTGTGTGTGTGCGCGTGTGTATGTGTGCGTGTGTGTGTGTGCGTGTGTGTGTGTGCGTGTGTGTGTGTGTGTATGTGTGTGTGTGTGTGTGTGTGTGTGTGTGTGTGTGTGTATTGGGTGGGCGTGGCTTGGTGGGATTTGCTGTATGACGTAGAGACAGACATGTAACCCTTGCCTTGCACTCTTTAGTTTACATAACACAGATTATAACCTCCGAGATTCAACCCACCCACTGGTCGGGCCGGGGGGGAGGCGGAGCTTTTCAAATCTCTTCGACCATCTGTCAGAAGTGTCCGTCCGTGTGTGGCTGACTGTGTTATCATTTCCATTTTTAACCTGCATGTGCCACTGCCACATAGTCTATAGACGTTGTGATGCGAGGTGGGCGTCACCTTCTGTGATGTTAGTATCCAACACACAAATCCTCCTCGGGAAAAAACAGAAGCCCTTCAGATCAAATATTGCATGACGGTGATTCTCTCCACTCGGCTTTTGATTGGATGGATCGCTTGACATCGCAATATTATCGCTCGCTTGACATGTTGAGCCAACATGGAGGTACGCTTGATTGGATTTTGGGTGTGAAATTTTATTTTATTTTGAATTGATGGGCATACTTACATGCGTATATTGAGCAGATGAATGAACATAGACGTGAGCGTGCATGGTGTAAGGTTAACACACACACACACACACACACACACACACACACACACACACACACACACACATAGACAGACAGACACACACACTGACACACACACACACACACACACACACACACACACACACACACACACACACACACACACACACACACACACACACACACACACACACACACACACACACACACACACACACACACACACACACACACACACACACATACATAAATACATACCCATACATTCACACACACACAAACACCCACAAACACAAATACACACACACACACATAGCCACACATAGACACCCACTGAAACACACAGACACACCAACAAGTGTGCAGGGTGTAGTTAGTTGTCAAAGCGACATGTTACTCCCGGTGGGTGTGGGTAAATGAGGTGTTTTCCTGCTCTATTGTCCTGGGAACAGCGTTGTCTGAGTTCTAAAAGCAGCCATTTAGAGGCTCATAAAGCATCCGCCCTCTCCAGGTGCAGCAGAGACATTTCCTGGGTAACGTCGTTAAACATCAGGTTTGAGCTTTACCGGTACCATCAATCGTCACTATTATCCCCGGATGGGAGGGGAGAGAGAGAGAGAGAGAGGTAGAGAGAGAGAGAGGTAGAGAGAGAGAGAGAGAGAGAGAGAGAGAGAGAGAGAGAGAGAGAGAGAGAGAGAGAGAGAGAGAGAGAGAGAGAGAGAGAGAGAGAGAGAGAGAGAGAGAGCAAAAGAGAGAGAGAGCAAAAGAGAGAGAGAGAGACAAATAGAGAGAGAGCAAAAGAGAGAGAGAGAGAGAGACAAATAGAGATAGAGAGAGAGAGAGAGAGAGAGAGAGAGAGAGAGAGAGAGAGAGAGAGAGAGAGAGAGAGAGAGAGAGAGAGAGAGCACTATTGGAAGATGCGCTGAGCGTTAGCGGCACAAGGTGAGACTGTTGGTTGTCTATTTCCGGAGGTGTAAGATACGGTGTACATTTGTTTGCGTACAGGAATGGTGTGTGTGTGTGTGTGTGCGTGAGAGTGTGTCAGTGTGTGCGTGCGTACATGTGTGCGTGTGTGTGTGCGTGCGTATGTGTGTGTGTGTTTATCCCCGTTTGGTGTTGGGTGTTGGGAGTCTCGCAGCGAGAGGGTGTGAGACAATGGGTGTGAAAATGGGATGAGAAAGAGACAGATGGAGAATGGAAAAAACGAGAGATAAAGAAATCTAAAGAGTTCCTCCCCATCTGTCCCCAGGCCTATTATATTTGTGTTATAATTGAGTTTTTTTTTTTCCGGAATAATCGTTCACTCCTCTTCTTCTCTCTGTCTCTCTGCCCCCCGGTTGACACGCTGCACTGAAGCCCTGAGATGACTGATACACGACTCTACCATCTGCAATACAACACTCCAAACCAGAGAGAGAGAGAGAGAGAGAGAGAGAGAGAGAGAGAGCGAGAGAGAGAGAGAGAGAGAGAGAGAGAGAGAGAGAGAGAGAGAGAGAGAGAGAGAGAGAGAGAGAGAGAGAGAGAGAGAGAGAGAGAGAGAGAGAGAGAGAAAGCGTGAGCGAGAGAGAGAGTGTTAAAGGGAGATGGGAAGAGAGAGAGAGAGAGAGAGAGAGAGAGAGAAAGTGTGAGCGAGAGAGAGAGAGAGAAAGTCAAAGGGAGAGGGGAAGAGGGAGAGAGAGAGAGAGAGAGAGAGAGAGAGAGAGAGAGAGAGAGAGAGAGAGAGAGAGAGAGAGAGAGAGAGAGAGAGAGAGAGAGAGAGAGAGAGAGAGAGAGAGAGTCAATGGGAGAGGGGAAGAGGGAGAGAGAGAGGGGGTGAGAGCTGAATGGGGCCTTACTTGACATAAATGTATGGTTTTCATCATGTTAAAGCACAATGTCTGTGTGATCAAACCCCTGTTACACCACACATAGAAGCAATAACATTAAAGCCCATACTGTATGTGGCCTGTCATGCACAGATGTGACTGCAGATTGTATGCTAGAGAAAAATATGACCTAAACACACACACACACACACACACACACACACACACATACAGACACACACACACACACACACGGGCGTGCATGGTTATTGGCGGCCCGGGAGCTACCACATTACCCGAGCATCAATCTTCATCAGGACGTTGACCTTGAACAGAACCAGAGAGCTAAGGGCCAAACCCCCTGGCAGGAATCCAAGGAACTCTGGTCTCTGGTCCCGCCTAAAGGTTTTTGCGTTGGAAACGTGTGTCCATTCTTCATGTGCAATAACATGAAGGATGGACCTGGTTTTAATTGTAATTAATAATCGGACGAAAGTCAACCGTGCGAGCACCAACCTCACAGCGTTGGTGAGTTGTATGATTGCGCCGCCTGATTGCATCCCATCTTCTACCTGGTTGAATAGGATTATTTGTCCAGTTTGTGGCAAGAGTGTACATTCATCCCACAATGCACTGTTTTGTGGTTTGCTTCCAATAGTTTGGTCGGAGGATCCCGACTGGAATCAGGTTCACACCTGAAGTGGAACCGAACCCAGTGTGAACCGGGGTTGAGTGTTCTCACCACCCAAACAAACCCTAGTACAACTGCAGTGTCTACTTCTGCAGAGCGTTCTTAGTTGTATGATCACTGAATCTAAATCTAAATCTAGAGGATTTGAATCCTCTTTATTGATCACATACATCATGTACACACAGTGAAATGTCTTTCTCTGCCTTTAACCCACCCTAGTATTAGGAGCAGTGGGCATCTTTTGAATATACAACGCCCCCGGGGAGCAGTGTAGTGGGGGGGTCTGCCCCCCCACTACACTGCCCCCCCACTGTGCTCAGGTGTTTCGGGGACTTGAACTGGAAAATCGATATATTTGAAATATATTTGAAGTAGCATCCATGTGCAGTCAATCACAAGTGAAATGATGAATGTTTGAGTTGCTTTTGTCTCTCTCTCTCTCTGTGTTTATTGTCATTCAATCAAGAAGGACTCCAAAAACAATTACTCCAGAAATGAGGAAGTCCCAATCTAAATCCTGACAAAATGTTCGGACAAAAATATGATTGAAAAAGGGGGCAGTTCCAAAAGCAATTCAAATTCAATCGAGTGTTCTTCTGGTAAGGAAGCACCCCTTACCATCTGGTCCCACAGCCATCACCCAGGCCCATAAGCCAACATCAGGCACACATAAAGCAGGATATACAACAGAAGGCATACAGGACCATAGTACCATATCTCTTTATATAATGTATTTTGAATGTCTAAAGTAGAAATAGAGGTCTTTCCTCTTTCGTATCACTTACTTGGGGCCCGAAACACAATTGTTTCCTTAGGAACTGGCTCCTTGTTCTTCTCCTTCACGACCTTGAACACCCCTTAACCTATTTAACCTATTTAACCTTAACCTATTCAAACTTTGGTATGACGTGGTGGCGTGTGGTCTGCCCCCTACAGGCCGGAGAACTCTATGAGCCCCGGCGGAACCGCCCCTGGGTCATACACAGTTGGGTTTGAATAAAAAGTGGAACATTTGCGACATATAAGACTACATGTATTTTTTTTTTGCCCGAATTAGATCAGAACTTTGCTTGTTAAATTATGGAGTGGTTTGAAAGTGGTTCAGGAATCAGCATCACTGCATGAACCTTTGGCTGACTCTAATGATGCCCTCGTCTGTTGCCTGCTTCCGGGTAGACGAGTGTCAGCGCTGGACCTATGGAGTTAAAAGCACTTTAGGACTCAAGTACTTACAGTAGCTTAGTCTGATATCAGGCGCCACTATGTTTTCCAGCCAAATATAACGGTACATCATTACCAATTCTAAATCTAACTAGGGAGGATTGAGTACTCTCTATTGGTCACATACATGTAAACACACACAGTGAAATGTGTTTCTCTGCATTTAACCCATGCTATTATTAGGAGCAGTGGGCAGCAATTTTTTTTTTATACAGAGTCCGGGGAGCAGTTTTGTAGGGGGGGGGGGTCTAGTGCCTTGCTCAAGGGGACCTCGGCAGTGCCCAGGAGGTGTTTCTGGTGGGTCTCGAACCAGCGACCTTCCGGTTCCCTAAGCCCCAAGTCCCCACAGACTGAGCAACTGCTGCTGCCCCTAGGTGTGTGATAAGCAGGTGTAATGCGGTATCTTGTCCAGCAGTCCTGATCGTTCCGGAGCGATCCAAATGACCTCAATGTCCTTGAACTACAAAACTGCCATTTCTTATGTTCATATTTCAGCATGAAAAAACCTGACAAATCAGTAGAACCGTCATTTTTTCGGTATTTTTTGGGAGACGCTTTTTTGAAAGCATTTTGAAGGAGAAAGTGTTAATGTAATGAACGACAGCGACAAGTGAAGTAAAAAAAAAGAAGAAAATCCTTGTTGCCGACTATAACAATATTAAAAGGTGTAATTAGAACTCTTTGGCGGCAGACAGTTTGACAGTTGTGCGGCGTTGCTCCGATGCTCTCACTGTGAATATGTGAGCTGTGATTAAGTGACTGATTAAGAGCTGCTCGGTATTCCGGGGGTTGTTTTTTATTGGCTTAGGAAGGACCCAACATTTATTCGAGTCACTTTAAGACAAACTATGGTGTCATTTAGCCAAAAATCGTAGTTTCAATAAAAAAAAATGCCGTTTAATAATTCTTAACAACGCTTTAGCCAAGAGATGCTGAGAGGCATTTTGGACATAGGACAAAGGCCAACCTCCGGGGGAATCGATGTGATATAGTCAGCTGTATAAACCTGTATCTAGAATATGTATTTCTGTATGTATTTCTTTCCCTCCCCCCTCCTTCCATGCTAGGTCTCCAGCCCAACAAGTCCACTATGTATTCATGGTCTTTCTCCGCTGTTGCAAAGCTAACTAAGGCAGGAGGCCACCTGGGGGGGGTTGCAGTATAATATAATATGGATGAATTGGTGCACTGGTGCTCGAGGACATCCTAGGGTTTTAACTTGACATTGGGGGGGGTGGGGTGGGGGGGGGGGAGGAGGGTGATGGTGGGATGGGGTTGGATGGGGTGGGGTGCTGCCCGGTCAGCATTTTTAACTGATGCTGGTGCTCTAGGGTAAGGAATACGGTGGCTGTGCTGTAACCCGGGCTAATGTTGATATATATATATATATCAGGGTTTCCGTTAGCCGGTATTTACCGGTTTTTAGCGGGTAAAAATTATATATAAATCTGTTGTTGACATGAACATGATCCATCGCGACGTTTCATGTAAATGTAGACCTGTGGCACCACCCCGTGTGCAACAGATTTTCTCTTTATAATAGGCCTATAGGCCTCTTTATAATAGGCCTATAGGCCTCTTTATAATAGGCCTATGTCTGTGCTGTTGATATTAATGCACGGATCAGCATTTACCCCCCCCACCACCCCCCCCCCCACCCGCAAAAAAACAAAAAAATCCCGGCTCCCCCGGAGACCGTGGTATAGTTCGCACACTGGATATATATATATATATACATATATATATATATATATATATATATATATATATATACACAGTACATATATATATATATATAAATATGCGTTTTCAACCACATAAGCTGTAGGAAAATACAATACATATATATCATACACAGGACCACGGGAGATCACATTGTAAGCAAAGATTAGGGAAAATTAACATAGCGCACTAATTACTTTGCTGTTTTAGCAGGTTATTTCCCCCGATCAATTCACCCATTCATCCAGAACTCATCAATCAATCAATCAATCAACCCATCAATCAACCCATCCAGCCTGACGTCCTTCCGTCCATCTTTGTCACAGAAAAAAAGTTCAATTGAAAATAATCACATTCCATCATATTTTCGAACAGTTTATTAACGTGTGAATATACGTACATTCACTCTCCCCTCTATCTCCCTCTCTCTCTCTCTCTCTCTCTCTCTCCCTCTCTTCTCTCTCTCTTCGCTCTCCTTTCTCTCTCGCTCTCTATCTCTCTCTCTCCCCCTCTCTCTCTCCCTCCCTCTCTCTCTCTCTCTCTCTCGCTCTCAATCTCTCTCTCTCCCCCCTCTCTCTCTCTCCCTCCCTCTCTTCTCTCTCTCACTCTCCCCCTCTCTCTCTCCCTCCCTCCCTCTCTCTCTCTCTCTCTCTCTCTCTCTCTCTCTCTCTCTCTCTCTCTCTCTCTCTCCCCCTCTCTCTCTCTCTCTCTCTCTCTCTCTCCTCTCTCTCTCTCTCTCTCTCTCTCTCTCTCTCTCTCTCTCTCTCTCTCTCTCTCTCTCTCTCTCTCTCTCTCTGTCTTTAATTAACTTTATTAATGCCCCCAACACCCACGCTCTCCATTCAACCACATCCACTCCACTCCGCTTCAACCCAGCCATTCCCATTAGCCTCTGGCTCCGGCCTGCCCCCCCATCACCCTCTCCTCTGTCAATACCCCTCCATGCACACCCCCGTCACCTCCTCCCGTCGGCTCCATTCCTCCCACCACCACCACTCTCACCCCACCTACCCGCTTCCTTCCTCCACTCCTTTGATTCACTTTTAAAAAGCTGCCTCTCTCTTTCAACCCTGACTGCCTTTTGAACCTGCCTGGCTCTGAGCCCTGTAGCTTCACACCTTAAGCCCTTTTCCTCCTCCTCTTCTTCCTCCTCCTCCTCCTCCTCCTCCTCCTCCTCCTCCTCCTCCTCCTCCTCCTCCTCCTCCTCCTCCACCTCATCTACCCCCTCCTTCTACTCCTCCCCGTGTTCTGTGTCTGACCCCCTGGTCACCCACCCACCCCCTCCACTTTTCAACCCTTGCACGCTCGCTCACTCCATCGCTCCTCCATCCCTCCCACCATCCCTCCTTACATCGTTCCATTCCTCCATCCCTCGCTCGCTTCCTCCCTCCCTCACTCACTCCATCCCTCCATTCCTCTCTGCCCACCTCACCCTTTCCTCTCTCCCTTCCTTGCTCCCTCCCTCTATCTCTCCCTCCCTCTATCTCTCCTTCGCTCCCTCCCTCTATCTCTCCCTTGCTCCCTCCCTCTATCTCTCCCTTTCCCTCACTCCCTCCCTCTATCTCTCCCTCCCTCTATCTCTCCTTCGCTCCCTCCCTCTATCTCTCCCTCGCTCTCTCTCTCTATCTCTCCCTTTCCCTTGCTCCCTCCCTCTATCTCTCCCTCGCTCTCTCTCTTCCTCCCTCCCTCCCTCCCTCTATCTCTCCCTGCCTCTCTCTCCTTCCCTCTATCTCTCCATCGATCCCTCCCTCTATCTCTCCCTCGCACCCTCTCTCCTTCCCTCTATCTCTCCATCCCTCCCTCCCTCTATCCATCGCTCCCTCTCGCCATCCCTTGCTTCTCCCTCCATCCATCCCTCCCTCCCTCTATCCCTTGCTTCTCCATCCATCCCTCCTCCCTCCCTATATCCCTCGCTTCTCCATCCCTCCCTCCCTCCATTCCCGGCCATGGGACATTTCTTGTTTTCCTGCGGCATGAAATGCCCTCTAGTGTGCACTCTGCAGCCTCTTCCTCGGCCGGGAGACGGCTTTATTGACCGTTTCATAAGCCTGCAACATTTAAGGGCAATGAAGCGGCAATGGGGGGCCTTATAGGAAAATACATGACACTGGCCCCGTGCAAGCAGGAGTACTGTACCCTGAGTTTAAGTGTCTCTTATGCATTGAAAAACTAAAATACATCCCTTTCCAAAATGCGTCATTCACAGACATAAATACAACACTCCCCTTTTGGCTTCGCAGGGGGTTGACGTCGGACAGAAGGTCGCCGGGTTCAAGGCCCCGAAACACCCCGCTGGGCACTGCCGGGGTGCCCTTGAGCAAAGCACACTGCTACACTGCTCCCCGGGAAGCTGTATATACCATAGCTCCTCCTAATAGGAGGAGGTTAAATTACTAGGATGGGTTAAATTCAGAGAAACAAATATCTGTGTGTGTGTGTGTGTGTGCATGTATGTGACCAATAGAGAGGTTTCAATCCCCCAGATTTAGATTTAGATTTAGATTTAGATTGTGATTCATGTGGAACAGACGGATGGTTAGACGACGAGAGACTCCTCCATGAGTGCTCCGAGTGGACCAATTTGGGGAAGGGGGAAGGGGGTGGGGGGAAGGGGGTGGGTGTGCAAATGACATAAACCAATGAGAACATTGCACGCATTATCACATGAATAAGTGGTGATGTGTGCAGCACGGCGTCCCAATCAGCCCAGTCCCCATTTCCCTTCCCAGGCCCCCTTCCCATCCCCCCACCCCTCCCATCCCCCACCCCACCCCTCCCCTCCCCTCCCCTCCCCTCCCCTCCCCTCCCCTCCCCTCCCCCAGACGTCAGCGGCGCTCTCTGGGTTGCATGCATTTGCATATTGCAGATGTTGATTGTACCATCACCCCGTCACGGGGGAGAGAAGAAGAGGTTGGGTGAGTCATGCGACGTGGGGAAAAAAGACAGATGGAAATAATTCTGGGTACTAAGCATTAGGAGCGTAGTGCATGTTTAAACACACACACAGGGGCTGTTTAGGTGTGGCTTTCAAACAATTCATATATATATCTATATATATATAGATATATATATATAGATATATATATATATATATATATAATACATATTTGCATAAGGTGGAGCTGGACGGCCTTGCAGTTAAGTGCAGCGATACGCCAGCATGGTTATTGATCAGGTTAGAGCTTGCTGACGTTCCATTCCACGAGCCTATTGACAAGGGGAAGACGCGCATTGGTGCAACGTCAATATAAACCGTCAAAATACTGTACCGATCATATTATTCACCAAATGGTAATATGATTCTTTCTGGGGTTTTTGTTCGTCAAGTCAATTTCCGAAAAACAAATAGAACAAACCGTATAGGTGAAAAAAACAACAAAAGATCCACGAGAAGGGAAATCACTCTCTTGTCTAATATATATTGCATTGTTATGCCACAGTAACCCAAAACCAAAAAAAAAGAATGTCATCAAAATAGAGTCACATTGTGGGACAATTCGAAAACACCAAATCAATTCCTTTTTAGTTAGTTTGTTGCTGTGTCTTGTTTCCACAGTACATGAGGGTCCTGTCTGGCTCGTACCCGCAAAACAATCAGTGCAGCCGGAGACTCATGGGCTGCTCCAGAGATCTGAAGATTTTTATTTGGCCATATGCAACAACAAGTACAATCTCTATCTTACTTTACTCGCCTTTTACTTACTTTACCCGCCAATCTCTATCTTACTTTACTCACCTTTTACTTACTTTACCCGCCAATCTCTATCTTACTTTACTCGCCTTTTACTTACTTTACCCGCCAATCTCTATCTTACTTTACTCACCTTTTACTTACTTTACTCGCCAATCTCTATCTTTGCTTACTCCCCCTTCCCTCCCACAGTATGACATTTATACTTATAGGTTGGCAGGATAGGTCAGTATGTTAGGACTTGGGGCGCTTGGGAAACGAAAGGTTGCCGGTTCAAGTCCCACCAGAAACACCTCTGGGCACTGCCGAGGTGCCCTTGAGCAAGGCACCAGACCCCCCCCCTACTACCCTGCTCCCTGGGCGCTGTTTATATATACAACAGCTGCCCACTGCTCCTCATACTAGGATGGGTTACATGCAGAGAAACACATCTCACTGTGTGTGTACATGTATGGGACCAATAAAGAGGATTCAAACCTCCAGATTTCAATTTTTGGATTATGGGTTCCAATAAAATATCAGTGGTGAAGCGTCAGGGCCTTCAAGGTATTCGGAGAAGACCCTGGAACCCTCAGATGAAACCAAAAAAATCGAATTAATTGTATTAATAAAATTTAATAATTTTTTTATAAAATGAATAAATGAGAATGGTATCTGTGTTGTTATCTGTTATATTACAGTGTTACGTTGATTTGTTTTTTTTTCTCGGTCCATGCACTACGCATTTGAGTGGTTTTGTGTTGGAAAAACAATGCAACCAATCAGATATTTTTCTGGGTTGCTGGGAAGAATATGCTTCAACCAAAGTATTCGCGATTGCTTTGGCCCTTAAACTGAATGAGAGCGTACGTTTGGATTGAGAATTTGATCAACCAATCATATATCGAGACAGAGGATCTAGCGTAGTGCTACGTTAGTTTTCTACGTAGGTTTTTTACGTAGGTCAAAATGGCAACAGGTGAAGATGATGTTCTTGGGGAATTGTTGTTAGTACCCTTTTCAAGACGACCATTCAGTGAAAAGATGGACATTATAAACATGTTTTAACAATCCCCGTCACCAACACATCTGTGGAAAGGACATTGTCCGCCCTCAAATGGATAAAAATATACGGAAGAACAGAACAGGACAATCCCGACTCACTGCATTAGCTTCCATAGCTATTGAAAGGCAACTTCTTTCTTATCTGAAAAGCAGTGATCAGCTTTATGACCGGGTTATCGAAACATTAATCCAGAAGGACAGGAGAATGGATTTAGTCTTTAAGTGAACATCATTGGTGAGTGAGACTCATTTGTCTTTGCTGGTTTTGGTGCAGTTTTTCATCTCGTTGAGCTGGTTGTTGCATTTTGTTTCCATACACTTGTTGAATGATTAGTTAATGGCTGTCTTGAGTTTGTTGTGCATTTAAATAGAGAGTTTTGACTTGATCTTTCTTTGCATCGCTTAACGTGAAATGACTTAACGTAACTAAAAGTTACAAAACCGCGATCAATAACCAACAAATATCTCTGGCATATGTCTTGTCATTAGCACTTTCACCTGTCAAAAAGTCAAAACCTAAATCCTACTATTACGGATGTTATGTGACATTAAGTGTTTTCCTCTCTATAGGCCTATATCACGTCACAGTTGAAAGCCGGAAGTACCCGTTAAAAATCGCGGAAGCAGTGTATCCCAAGTTCCGGTTAATGCATTCACCTTGGCATTCACCATGGAGGACAGTTATCACTGGACAACATCGCTGCATAACTTTCCAAAAGTCGGTCAAGACGATGTGGTTCAACTAGTGAAGGAACACTACAGTGAAGAAGTCTAAATCCGAATCATACAATTCCCCGACATTGTGTGCCTCTATCTGGATGAGAGATGCAGTGTGTGTGGAGGACAGGACCAGTGCTTTTAATCATACACATACCTGACATATCCGCCCACTTTTCGAGACGTATATGCTCTCCTTATCAAAGTACAAACTGCAGACATACGCGCTACCCCTGAGAGCATGAAACGAGGGTCCTTCATCCTACTTATCAGCCTCACACAAGACTTGCGGAGGAGTTTGTCTTTCGGGAAATCGTGGAAACTGAGGTAGGGCTGTCTTTGTTTTGAGCCCGGTACACTACAATAACAGAGAGGAGAGGAGGCGGCCATAGTTTGTCACGTATCTGGGGTAACTACCGGAAGTAGGAAGTGTGACATAGGCCTATTGAGGTAGTAAGGAAAAGTCTTAACACAGGTTTATGAGAGGAAAACACTTAATGTAACATAACTTCCATAATAGTAGGATTTAGGTTTTGACAGGTGACAGTGCTAATGACAAGACATATGCCAGAGAAATTTGGTGATTATTGATCGCTGGAACTTTAAGTTACGCTAAGCCTTTTCACGTTAAGCGTGTTAGACTGTCCCTTTCATCGATAGCCTGTGTGTGGTGGTGCTGTGATGTTACTTCACTACATGGACACTGCTTTGACAACTAGGGTCAACTTGGAAATTTGCTGCGACAATCTTATCTGCCTAATTGAGATAACGCATAAAGTGACTGCCTCCGTGATATCGTGATGTAAATGTAAATGTCCGTCTGACTAGAACAACCAAATTCTCGAATGGGGCGGGGGGGGGGGAAACTGTCCACAACTGGACCTTCTGTCCAGTTGTGGACAGTTCTTAGACACGGTTCGCCACTGCATAATATCATTGATGACGAGGCATTAGGCTAAAAGTCTCGTTGACCAATCAGGGTTGGCTCGGTCCGAACGGCGTGCGACACACTTGCTAGCATGAATGAAACACACAATAGATAACAATAAACAGCACACGTGCACTAGAGACACCAGATCACACACGGGAGGTAGCACGAGGGAGCTTGGGTGACACGTCACAAACAAGCTCCCCCGCCCAACGCTACATCTTGTCTCCTCCTTGGTCTCCTTGTCGTGTCTTCCTGTCATGTCTTTCTTGTCTTGATCCACCACCCCCCCTCCCCCTCTCCCCCCCTACCACTCACCGCCCCCCCCCCCCCCCCCCCCACACACACACACACACACACACACACACACACACACACACACACCCACACCAACCCCCACACCCACCCCCGCCTCGTCTCTTTCTGACTCCCATGCGATCCATGAGATGAACGTCCCGCTCCACTGAGCTCTCTCAGACATCCAGTCCGTGCAAGAGAGCAATATAATAAATATACTGTATATATACGGTATATATATATATATATATAGAGAGAGAGAGAGAGAGAGAGAGAGAGAGAGAGAGAGAGAGAGAGAGAGAGAGAGAGAGAGAGAGAGAGAGAGAGAGAGAGAGAGAGAGAGAGAGAGAGAGAGAGAGAGAGAGTGTAAATGACGTAACAAAGTTGCCTTATTTAAAGGGAATAACATAATTCATTTTATAGTTAAATTCAATCAATAAATACTTTATTTCATGTAATATTACAATTGTTAAAATATGGCATGATTTAATACAGTTTAGTTTTATTTGTTATACCAATATGCTTTGTTGTTTGTTGTTTCTTGAGCCTAGGAACTACTGTTTGTTCATGCTCTGGTACTGCGTGTTGTGTTGATGCACCGGGCAGCTCAACGTGGGGTGATGTCTTTATGGAAGCTCTGCTGCAGTCCGTGATAAAGTTATCATTGTAACAAGTTATTCGGAAAAGGAACTTTAATGATTCTAATCTCCTTTCACGACAAGCGGCCAACGAGGTATTTGTTTTATGTTTTCATGTGGGCGTCATGTCCTTTTTTCATTGCTATATTTGTATATGTGTAGCACACTATGCTAATGTGTTTGGCTATGTATATGTGTTATTCGTTCTAGTTAGTTCTCACGGCGTAACGGAAGAAGGGAGGCTACAAGAATAAAGGCCTGTTTCAAAGAACCAACCTGTGTCTGTGTCGTGGAGAGAGCTACGGAGAGAGAGAGAGAGAGAGAGAGAGAGAGAGAGAGAGAGAGAGAGAGAGAGAGAGAGAGAGAGAGAGAGAGCTAGAGAGAGCTAGAGAGAGAGAGAGAGAGCTAGAGAGAGAGAGAGAGAGAGAGAGCTAGAGAGAGAGAGAGAGAGAGAGAGAGAGAGCTACAGAGAGAGCTACAGAGAGAGAGAGAGAGAGAGAGAGAGAGAGAGAGAGAGAGAGAGAGAGAGAGAGAGAGAGAGAGAGAGAGAGAGAGAGAGAGAGAGAGAGAGAGCTACAGAGAGAGAGAGAGAGAGAGAGAGAGAGAGAGAGAGAGAGAGAGAGAGAGAGAGAGAGAGAGCTACAGAGAGAGAGAGAGAGAGCTACAGAGAGAGAGAGAGAGAGAGAGAGAGAGAGAGAGAGAGAGAGAGAGAGAGAGAGAGAGAGAGAGAGCTACAGAGAGAGAGAGAGAGCGAGAGAGAGCTAGAGAGAGAGAGAGAGAGAGAGCTAGAGAGAGAGAGAGAGAGAGAGAGCTACAGAGAGAGAGAGAGAGCTAGAGAGAGAGAGAGAGAGAGAGAGAGAGAGAGAGAGAGAGAGAGAGAGAGAGAGAGAGAGAGAGAGAGAGAGAGAGAGAGAGAGAGAGAGAGCTACAGAGAGAGAGAGAGAGCTACAGAGAGAGAGAGAGCCAGAGACCTTGCCTTGACATGGAATCTTTACGTGAGCAGTGAAAGAAAGCCTCCATTGTGAGGGATCACGCACACACACCTGCACACACACCTGCACACACACACACACACACACACACATGAACAGACATGCACAAACACACACACACACACACACACACACACAACTCACACACACACACACACACACACACACACACACACACACACACACACACACACACTCAGATGAACACATTCTCACAAACACACACACATACACACAGGAAGAGCACACACAAACACAGACACACACACACACACACACACACACTCATACATACACACTTAAACATACACATACACACAGACGCAAGCGCACGCACACACCCACGGATGAACACACATGTATACACCCCTTTACACACACACATACAGATACACTTAAACATACACACACGCATAGACGCACACGCACGCACCCACACACCCACGGATGAACACACATGTACACGCACACACATACACATACACTTAAACATACACACACACACACAGACGCACGTGCACGCACACACCCACGGATGAACACACATGTACACGCACACACATACACACACACACACACACACACATACACACACAAAGGGTGTTATGCAAGTGTGACCCCAGTATCTCCGCACTGGGGGAGCCACCGTAAAGTGTTGGGAATAAACTCTGACTCACCCGCCTCCTTATAGCTGAGATGTTTCTCTCTCTCACCTTCTCCCCTCTCTTATACGCACGCACAGACAGCACAGCAAGAACAAATAAAACACACAACAGCGTCAAAGTCAAACTTTTCCCGGTACTTATCAGCATGAGAAAAAAACTATGACTATGGAGGTTTGTTGTTTTTCTTAAAAGACGGTCTGGAGGACGGGACACGGTCTGGAGGACGGGGACACGGGGGGAGAGTCTGGAGGACGGGACACGGTCTGGAGGAGGGTACATGGGGGGAGAGTCTGGAGGACGGGGACACGGGGGGAGAGTCTGGAGGACGGGGACACGGGGGGACGGTCTGGAGGACGGGACACAGTCTGGAGGAGGGTACATGGGGGGAGAGTCTGGAGGACGGGGACACGGGTGACGGTCTGGAGGACGGGACACGGTCTGGAGGAGGGTACATGGGGGGAGAGTCTGGAGGACGGGGACACGGGGGACGGTCTGGAGGACGGGACACGGTCTGGAGGAGGGTACATGGGGGAAAGTCTGGAGGACGGGGACACGGGGGACGGTCTGGAGGACGGGACATGGTCTGGAGGAGGGTACATGGGGGGAGAGTCTGGAGGAAGGGGACACGGGGGACGGTCTGGAGGACGGGGACACGGGGGGAGAGTCTGGAGGAGGGTACATGGGGGACGGTCTGGAGGACGGGACGCGGTCTGGAGGAGGGAACATGGGGGGAGAGTCTGGAGGACAGGACACGGTCTGGAGGAGGGTACATGGGGGGAGAGTCTGGAGGACCGGACACGGTCTGGAGGAGGGTACATGGGGGGAGGACGGGACACGGTCTGGAGGAGGGTACATGGGGGGAGAACGGGACATGGGGGGAGAGTCTGGAGGACGGGACATGGGGGGACGGTCTGGAGGAGGGTACACGGGGGGACGGTCTGGAGGACGGGACATGGGGGACGGTTTAGAGGAGGGTACATGGGGGGACGGTCTGGAGGACGGGACACGGTCTGGAGGAGGGTACATGGGGGACGGTCTGGAGGAGGGTACATGGGGGACGGTCTGGAGGAGGGTACATGGGGGACGGTCTGGAGGACGGGACATGGTCTGGAGGAGGGTACATGGGGGACGGTCTGGAGGACAGGACACAGGGGGCGTCTGGGGGACGGGAGACAGGGGGACGGTTCGGAAAACGACAGACTCCC
>JANIIK010000604.1:132500-145000 GCA_027704905.1 Muraenolepis orangiensis | reverse complement strand
TCGCAAAAGTGAAACCCCCATAGCGGTGGAGCGCTGTCATCACTGCCGCTGCGTCTCGTCGGGCGCGCTTGACACCAATGAGAGGTGCGGCAGCTGATCAGTCACTTCATGGCCAGAATGGGCAATGAAGTTTGATATGAGCATTATTACCGGACATTTTGACCGGCAGGTAGTGAGCAGGGGTATGCAGTTATATTAACAAGATAAATATATAGAGCCAAATGAGAGGCGTAAAAGAGGCTGGTTTTAAGTTTGAATCAGCAGTCAACCATTTTTCATTTCAACCATGGCAACCATTGTACGCCTAACCATCCTCTGGAATGAAGGATCCCCAACTTTGCATTCATGATCAAGGTTTCTTCCTTGATCCTTGATAATATTGATAATATTGATAATATTGATAATATTCCTTGATATGTAAACCATGAAAAAGCCAATGGCAGATTTCAAAACTTTGAGGTCTCTCTTTTGTGAACTCTAGCCCCACCTGAGAACTAATATATGGGAATATATTTCATATCTGTTTGTGTGAATCAATCCATTGAAGATGTCATAACCATGTGTACAATGTCTAGTAGTAGTAGTAGTAGTAGTAGTAGTAGTAGTAGTAGGCTACTGGAAAAACTCTAATGTTGAACATTAGGGTGTTGAGGACAGCAGAGAAGATCATGGGGTTTGCACTTCCATGCATTGAGGAGATCTGTAGGACCAGATGTAGGAAGAAGGCCATGTCCATCATAAAGGACTGCAACCACCCTGGGCACTATCTCTTCTCCCCCTGCGGTCCAGTCGCCGGTTATGCAGCATCCGTACAAGTACTACTAGGTTTAAGGATAGTTTTTATCCACAGGCAATGCACCTACTGAACTGCTAGGAGTGCTGCCACTATCATTACATTGTCATTAACATTACACTTTTATACTTTGCTGGACTTTCTGGACTCATTACAGCTACTGGACTGTACCGCACTGTATTCATGATGCTGCTGCACTACTGGCACTTTAAACGCTTTAAAATATGTTTGCACAATTCAACACATGTTCATACCATCTATCAGTCATTTTGCTGTCCATTTTTTGTTAATTTTTATTGTATATATCATTTTTATGGTATTGTATTGGAGATGTATATTGCGGGAGAGAATGGGGAGTAAGCATTCCAATGTACTTGGACAAATGGCCAATACAAATCTTCTATCTTTTATCTTGTATTAATTATTTTGTTGTTCCTTCTTCCATGGGGGCATTTTGAATGTAGGATGACGTGGCAGATTCCGCCTCATCGATACGATGTACAACATCATGTATTACATAAGCTGCAAAACCGGCAGACGGTAACATAATATAACAATGTATATTTTATTACATTATATAATATATATTGCTCTTTTTCTGACATATTGCATTTTATATATTGCATTTTTATATATTTAACTTTTACAGTTTTGTACTTTTTATTTATTTTTATCCTATTCTATAACTGCTGTCTGTCGTCGGGTTTTGCACATAAGATTTTCACTCATTGCTTATACTTTGCTTAAACTGTGAAGTGACAATAAACTTGACTTGACTTAACTTGTCTGTTGGGACTTGGCTTGGGAACCAGCAGGTCACCGGTTCAAATCCCACCAGAAACACCATGGCACTGCCGAGGTGCCCTTGAGCAAGGCACCAGACCCCTACACTGCTCCCTGGGCTGCTGTATATACAATAGCTGCCCACTGCTCCTAAAACTAGGATGGATGGATGTGGGGGGGGGGTGTGTGTGTGTGTGTGTGTGTGTGTGTGTGTGTGTGTGTGTGTGTGTGTGTGTGTGTGTGTGTGTGTGTGTGTGTGTGTGTGTGTGTGTGTGTGTGTGTGTGTGTGTGTGTGTGTGTGTGTGTGTGTGGTGTGTGTGTGTGTGGTGTGTGTGTGTGTGTGTGTGTGTGTGTGTGTGTGTGTGTGTGTGTGTGTGTGTGTGTGTGTGTGTGTGTGTGTGTGTGTGTGTGTGTGTGTGTGTGTGTGTGTGTGTGTGTGTGTGTGTGTGTGTGTGTGTGTGTGTGTGTGTGGTGTGTGTGTGTGTGTGTGTGTGTGTGTGTGTGTGTGTGTGTGTGTGTGTGTGTGTGTGTGTGTGTGTGTGTGACGATTCAATCATTTAGATTTTTAGAACTAACAACACATGTGCTTTTGAGCTCTACCTTAATTGGACCTCTTTCACTGCCCACTACTACTACTACTACTACTACTACTACTACTACTACTACTACTACTACTACTACTACTACTACTACTACTACTACTACTACTACTACTACTACTACTACTATACTACTACTACTACTGCTACTACTACTACTTCTACTACTACTACTACTACTACTACTACTACTACTACTACTACTACTACTACTACTACTACTACTACTACTACTGCTATACTACTACTACTACTACTACTGCTACTACTACTACTACTACTACTACTGCTACTACTACTACTACTACTACTACTACTACTACTACTGCTACTACTACTACTACTACTACTGCTACTACTACTACTACTACTACTACTACTACTACTACTACTGCTACTACTACTTACTACTACTACTACTACTACTACTACTACTATAGTGTATAGTACAGTATTCTTCTAGTATTGTGTTCTAGAATGTCATACGGGGGGGGGGGAATAAGCAGTAAGGAGTAGGGAGTAAGCATTCCATTGTTGCAAATGGAAAATCAAAATCTTGAATCTTGAATCTTGAATCTACAAATACTACTACTACTACTACTACTACTACTACTACTACTACTACTACTACTACTGCTACTGCTACTACTGCTACTACTACTACTACCACTAGAACTACTACTACTACATTACATTACAGTCATTTAGCAGACACTTTTATTCAAAGCGACTTACAATAGTCGGGTAGTACTTCTAGTAGTAGTACTACTAGTACTACTAGTAGTAGTTATACTACTACTACAACTACTATTACTACTACTTATCTTACTACTTATACTACTACTGCTACTACTACTACGACGACAACGATGACGTTTTCAGTTTCCGTGTGAGAGGTGAGGCGCTGGCCGCCCGGAACTTCTCAAAAGAGGTAATTTGTCAGTGATTTCACGGTTATTTATATCGTCTCCCAGCGAGCAGGTCTAATCAGAACAGGATGTTCCGCCCGTCCGACCCGCCGCTCTGATCAGTGATTAGAAAAGGGGGGTGGGTGTTTCCCCCCCCCCCCCCCCCGCTTAAAATAGGATTTAATTTATGCGGAGGCATAGGTACCGCTGTCATTCGAGTCAATCGAAATAACTACGGCAAGGTCAGTACGAACGTAACATGCAAGCACATAGTCAGTATTTAATACGAAGTGCAATGGTGCTATTCATTTATTTTGGCTGTGTTTTTATTCATTGTATTGAAACAAAATATATATTTTGTAAAAAATAATAATAATAAAATAAAGAAAAAGACCCTGGAACCCTCAGATGAAACAACATTTTTTTATTATATTAATAACATTTATTAAAATCATATCTGTGTTGTTGATCTGTAAAAATGTGTTTGTCTTTCTCGGTCCATGCACTACGCATTTGAGTGGTTTTGTGTTAGAAAAAAAGGCAACCAATCAGATATGTTTATGGGTTGCTGGGAAGAATATCCTTCAACCAAAGTACTCGTGAATGCCTTTGCCCTTAAACCGAATGAGAGTGTACGTTTGGATTGGCAATTTGATCAACCAATCATATTGATTTGTAGCCAATGGGCTACATATTTCCCCACGGATCCATGGTACGCTAGAAAGTCTGTTACTTCACTGGCTCGAGACAGAGGATCTAGCTTAGTGCTACGTAGCAATTAATTTGAAGTTGTATTGGTTTGTTACGTCGAAATGGCAACAGGTGAAGATAATGTTGTTGCGATCTGAAAATGAGCTTTATGACCGGGTTAAAGAAAAATTCATCCAGAAGGACAGGATTTCATCATTGGTAAGTGAGACTAATTTGTCTTTGCTGGTTTTGCCGCAGTGTTGCATCTCGTTGAGCTGGTTGTTGCATTTTGTTTCCACACACTTGTTGAATGATTAGTTAATGGCTGTCTTGAGTATGTTAAGCATTGTTGTGCATTTGAATTGAGCGTTTTGACTTGATCTTTCTTTGCATTGGTAATTGTTAGGAAGGTATGGTTGTGTGGCAGCCATTTGTCTATGAAACCTAATAGTCCTAGCTGAGTGGAGTAGGCCCTAATGGTGTGTGATGATGTAGCTACAGTACAGGACCAGTACAGTCATTCATTCATCCAGGGACAGTCTAAAACGCTTAACGTTAAAACGCTTAACGTGAAAACGCTTAACGTAACTAAAAGTTACAAAATCGCGATCAATACTCACCTAATGTATCTGGCATATGTCTTGTCATTAGCACTTTCACCTGTCAAAATATCTCAACTTAAATCCTCCCATTATGGACGTTATGTGACATTGAGTGTTGTCCTCTCTATTGAGCCAGTAAGGAAAAGTCTTAATGCAGCTTTATGAGAGGAAAACACTTAATGTAAAATAACTTCCATAATAGTAGGATTTAGGTTTTGATATTATGACAGATGAAAGTGCTAATGACAAGACATATGCCAGAGAAATTTGATTATTGATCGCTGTTTTGGAACTTTAAGTTACGTTAAGCCTTTTCACGTGAAGCGTGTTAGACTGTCCCTTTCATCCATAGCCTCTGAGATAACACATAAAGTGACTGCCTCCGTGACGTCCGTCTGACTAGAACAACCACATTTTCAAATTTTCGAATTTCAGATTCAGTCCAGTTGTGATAGACACGGTTCGCCACTGATATATATACTATATATATATATATATATATATATATATATATATATATATATATACTGTATATATATATATATATATATATATATAGTATACCGAATATATATATATATATATATATATGTATATATATATACATTAGTGCTGTCAATAGATCCAAATATGTAATCAGATAAATCACAATACAATTCTGAGATGAATCCGATTAATCACAAGTTGAAAATAAACATATTTACTATTTTTTGCGGGTGGCAAAACAAATGCTGGCATGGAATAATGAAATGCTAAAAGCAGTTAGAGATCAAGATTTTTATTGTTTTTTTTGTTACTTTTCACTTTAGTTTTTCTGAGCAAAAAGGTCTCAGGGAGTGCTTAGTATTGCCCAAAACATCGATAATAAGTATAATAATTAATATTAAACAGACAACTGCATAAGTAATCTGTTACAAAATAATGTCTGCAACAAAGTGAACATAAACTGTAAATTGTTTGCAAAGAAACATCTCATGTAAATGAATGTTGCAACCACTTTAAGAAACTGAATAACAAAGTGCCAAAGTGAACAATCCTTTTTTCACATTCTTAGCTGTAAAATGACATTGAAACTGTGTAAACGTTTGTGGCATGAGTTCAGTCAACAGGTTTATGTAGTATATTGATATTTTAACCAGTTGCTCAGACACACAAGCTTGTTTACATTTTCAGATGAGAGAGCTGACCCCTTCTTCTGCACAATGTGCCCTGCCAGAGATAACATTCCCTCGCATTGCACTGTTGATGGTGGTGTGGCGAGGTACCTCTGGGCCAGCTCACCATGGGCACCTGCGTGTGCTGACCACCACCGTAGAGGACACTCCTCTATGCCAACACTAGGCTCTGCTCTATACCTCGGTCCTTGAATCTCGGATCCAAAGCTGTTGCTAGTTCTAGCAATTCTATGTTTGTGTTCTCCTTTGGCCTCTTGAGGTCCTTTGTGAAAGCAGCCTTGAAGTGCACTATGTAGGCAGGGTTACCATCAGAGACCTCCATCGTATGCAAGAGGTGGCAGAGTGCAGGTAACACCACAGAGCAGGACACATATTGGTCACCACCAAGGAGCTCAGTGACATACCTACAAACACACAAGACCAACAGAATTAATGACTACACTTTACATTCAGATAACATCAATATGGCTTGAAATTATTTCTGAATTGCAGTTAAAGGGAATTACAGGTAAAGAAAATATCCCACCTCCGTTTTACCAACACCTAAAGCAAACAAATGTAGTTTCAATTCGTCATCAATTAGGTGTGCTGTGACACCCAGGTAGTTGTGGTTACTTACTGATGTCCAGTGGTCTCCAGTCAATGCAGTACATTTAGCCTGTGTTAACTGTTTTGCTTTAGTTGCCTTTTCACTCTCATACAATTCATGAATTTTTGTGACAACAACAGTTCCTCTTGAAGGCATCTTGTAAGATGGGTCGGCTGAAGCGATCTGTAGAAGGTCTTGAAGCCCCTTATCTTCCACAATACTGATGGGCCTGCAGTCCATGGTGCAAAAGCACCTGTTAGCCTAGTTGTAGTTGCCTTATTGACGGACCTGCCCTCGCTGCACTCAGCCAGTGTGGTTTGGCGAGTGTGGCTCGATACCGTCGCTGTGGTAGCATCTATTGCTAATATCAGCAAAAATGTGCTTTGCTCGAAGATGGCATTTTAGACTTGTTGTGCTCTGATGGAAAGACAGCTCAGCGTTACAAAGTGTACACACAACTTTGTTTTTGTCTAAACAAAATTAGACAAAAACAAAATCTAAATATTTTTAAAGGGAAATCTTCTGACCAGCCCTCCGCGGTGTGTCTCCTCAGTCCTCCTGGAAGTGTAACGCGCCTTACTGCCTGCCTCTCAGTTCAGGTGAACATGCGCTCTGGAAATACTGAGGGAGGAGCTGTCTAAACCGGATACTATGATTAATGATTAATAAGAGTTTTAAAAAATTGGCCATATGCACATGTATAAGCACATGTACAATATGCACATGTACAATGGAATGCTAACTCCCCATTTCCTCCGGCAGCATGCATTTTACTGAACACTATACTATACAAATACTGTACACAATAAAAATAACAATAAAAATAACAATATGTGTTGAATTGTGCAAAAAGCATTCAAAAAGCATTTTAAAGGGCCAGTAATGCTGCAGCATCATGAATACAGTGCAGAACAGTGCAGTAACTGAAATGATATCAGAAAGTCCAGCAAAAGTATGATAGTGTAATGTAATATGGATGACAATGTTATGATAATGGCAGCACTCCTAGCAGTTCCGTAGGCGCACTGCCTGTGGATGAAAACTGTCCTTGAACCTGGTAGTCCTTGTACGGATGCTGCGAAACCGGCGACCGGACGGTAAGGGCGAGAAGAGATGGTTCCCAGGGTGGTGGCCATCCTTTGTGGATCCAGATTTTGATGCAGGATCCAAACAGCCACAGCTGAACCTCTCCCGTGCTTCATTGGCCCTGGCCAATTCAACCAATCTTACCGCCGCGTTTTGTCCAATTCCGTACATAACTTTTTGAATGATCTTGCTGACAGAGAAACTGACAGACAAACAAATAACCTCCTCCCGCCTTCTATGGCGGAGGAGGTGATCTCATAGAGATAATCAATCGCTGCAGTAGAAACGTTTCATAGCGCCATAGTATTAATCGTAGAGTAGGGAACCTTTAAAGTCCAGTAGGTGCTGTTCACCTGTGTTGGCGAAGTCGTAGAAGTCGGCTGTTTTTACATGAATGAATGAATAGTGAATGGGCGTATTCTATCAGATCCATTTCTATTTGATGATTGTAGTCTTTTCACCAAGTGCGTTTAAGCAAGAATAACTCAAGAATAACTCAATAAAACACGAAGGATGTAGTCTTGTCATTTTCTATACAAGGCCGCACACCGTGAAATGTGTCTCTCTGCGTTAAACCCATCCTAGTATTAGGAGCAGTGGGGCAGCTATTTGATATACAGCTGCCTGGGTGAGAAGTGTAGTAGGGGGGGGGGGGGGGGGTCTGGTGCCTTGCTCAAGGGCACCTCGGCAGTGCCCAGGTGTTTCTGGTGGGACTTGAACCCCATGACCATTCACCAAGCTCCAAGTCCCTACTGACTGGGCTTATGACCATCATGACTGTACATTAGGATGATCCCACTGGCCGGGAGCCCCTCCCTTTTGGATTACATAACCATCCAGAGATCCAGGCAGCTGGTCAATGTCTATGAGGGAACGATAGACATTGACAACCTCTTCTACTGCACACCACACACACACACACACACACACACACACACACACACATATTCACCAGTGTACATGTGTGTGTGTGTGTGTGTGTGTGTGTGTGTGTGTGTGTGTGTGTGTTGTGTGTGAGTGTGTGTGTGTGTGTGTGTGTGTGTGTGTGTGTGTGGTGTGTGAGTGTGTGTGTTGTGTGTGTGTGTGTGTGTGTGTGTTTGTGGTGTGTTGTGTGTGTGTGTGTGTGTGTGTAGTTGTGTGTGTGTGTGTGTGTGTGTGTGTGTGTGTGTGTGTGTGTGTGTGTGTGTGTGTGTGTGAGTGTGTGTGTGTGTGGTGTGTGTGTGTTGTGTGTGTGTGTGTGTGTTGTGTGTGTGTGTGTGTGTGTGTGTGTGTCCTCATACTTGAGAGGGTGTCTAATCGCTCTCACAACCCGTCACTCAATTGCTTAAAGATTGGCTCTGCAGTGTTTCTTCATCATTTCTATTGAGTGAGTACGCCCCGGGAGCTCGGGTTATTGTGAGAAATATGGCATTGATTTGCACTGTAAAGTATATATATATATATATATATATATATATATTGACATTAACAGTAGTCTACCATAACTGTGTGTGTGTGTGTGTGTGTGTGTGTGAGTGTACGTGTGTGTGTGTGTGTGTGTGTGTGTACGTGTGTGTGTGTGTGTACATGTGTGTGTGTGTGTACACGTGTGTGTGTGTGTGTCTGTGTGTGTGTGTGTGTGTGTGTACGTGTGTGTGTGTCTGTGTGTGTATGTGTGTGTGTGTGTGTGTGTGTGTGTGTGTGTGTGTGTGTGTACACGTGTGTGTGTGTACGTGTGTGTGTGTACGTGTGTGTGTGTCTGTGTGTGTATGTGTGTGTGTGTACGTGTGTGTGTGTGTGTGTGTGTGTGTGTGTGTGTGTGTGTGTGTGTGTGTGTGTGTGTGTGTGTGTGTGTGTGTGTGTGTGTCTGTGTGTGTATATGTGTGTGTGTGTGTACGTGTGTGTGTGTCTATGTGTGTGTGTGTGTGTGTGTGTGTGTATGTGTGTGTGTGTGTGTGTGTGTGTGTGTGTGCGAGTGCAAGTCTTGCCACAGAGTTAATTATTCTGAACCCTGTGTCACCACACTGACATCTGGTAAAGAGCTCATTCATGTCTGCAGCTTAGCTTTCGAAACGCCGTTCAATAAATCTCCCAATCGGCTTGGAGAAACGCACATGGTCCCATTGTGCAAACATCGGATTTTCTTAGGTTTTTTCGCTTTAGTTTAGTTTTTTAGTTGACATTTTTACCTTTATTTTTGTCATTTTTTTTGCACAGTGAAAAAAGAAACCCATTTAATCTGAGTGGTTCCCAGCGGTGGTTTCGCGTTTCTTCCACAAATCAATTCACGGCCGCCACAAACATGCAACTCATCGCGTCCTCTTGTCGCTCCTCAGTTTACATCACAGGTCAATACGTCCGTCTAACAGCTGAACGTTGATGGTGGTTGATAGTGGATACCGGGGGGGGGGGGTACTACGATACAGGATACCTGCCTGTGTGAAGTGGTTATTGGGAAAGAAAGAGAGAGAGAGAGAGAGAGAGAGAGAGAGAGAGAGAGAGAGAGAGAGAGAGAGAGAGAGAGAGAGAGAGAGAGAGAGAGAGAGAGAGAGAGAGAGAGAGAGAGAGAGAGGAAAGGAGAGAGGGAGAGCTGTGTTGTGTGTGTGTGTGTGTGTGTGTGTGTGTGTGTGTGTGTGTGTGTGTGTGTGTGTGTGTGTGTGTGTGTGTGTGTGTGTGGGGCCATAGCGGTCTCTTGGGCCATAGCGGTCTCTTGGTGTCCTGTCTATGTGTGAGGCATCCAACGGTGTGAGGTGATTGGATGGGGGCAGAGGTCGCACTTTATTTGCAGGCGCCAGATCGGCTTGTCAGGCTCCACAAGACCGGGAGTTCTGCTCCTTCCTCTGTGATATGTACTGCTACTATCCTACACTTTACACTACTATCCTACACTTTACACTACTATCCTACAATATACACTACTATCCTACACTTTACACTACTATCCTACAATATACACTACTATCCTACACTTTACACTACTATCCTACAATATACACTACTATCCTACACTTTACACTACTATCATACAATATACACTACTATCCTACAATATACACTACTATCCTACAATATACACTACTATCCTACACTTTACACTACTATCATACAATATACACTACTATCCTACAATATACACTACTATCCTACACTTTACACTACTATCATACAATATACACTACTATCCTACACTTTACACTACTATCCTACAATATACACTACTATCCTACACTTTACACTACTATCATACAATATACACTACTATCCTACACTTTACACTACTATCCTACAATATACACTACTATCCTACACTTTACACTACTATCCTACAATATACACTACTATCCTATACTTTACACTACTATCATACAATATACACTACTATCCTACAATATACACTACTATCCTACAATATACACTACTATCATACAATATACACTACTATCATACAATATACACTACTATCCTACAATATACACTACTATCCTACAATATACACTACTATCATACAATATACACTACTATCCTACAATATACACTACTATCCTACAATATACACTACTATCATACAATATACACTACTATCATACAATATACACTACTATCATACAATATACACTACTATCCTACAATATACACTACTATCATACAATATACACTACTATCCTACAATATACACTACTATCATACAATATACACTACTATCCTACAATATACACTACTATCCTACAATATACACTACTATCCTACAATATACACTACTATCATACAATATACACTACTATCCTACAATATACACTACTATCATACAATATACACTACTATCCTACAATATACACTACTATCATACAATATACACTACTATCATACAATATACACTACTATCATACAATATACACTACTATCATACAATATACCTACTATCCTACAATATACACTACTATCATACAATATACACTACTATCCTACAATATACACTACTATCATACAATATACACTACTATCATACAATATACACTACTATCATACAATACACTATCATACATATACTACTATCCTACAATATACACTACTATCATACAATATACACTACTATCATACAATATACACTACTATCCTACAATATACACTACTATCATACAATATACACTACTATCATACAATATACACTACTATCATACAATATATACTACTATCCTACAATATATACTGCTATACAACAATATGTATTACTATCCTACAATATACACTGCTATACAACAATATATACTACTATCCTACAATATATACTGCTATACAACAATATGTATTACTATCCTACCATATGTACTGCTATACAACAATATACACTACTATCGTACCATATATACTACTCTTCTACAATAGACTGTATACTACTATATGAAAATCTATACTATTATCCTACCATATATACTACTCCACTACAATATATACTACTATCCTACAATATATATTCTCCAGATACTACTATACAACAATATATACTACAATATATGCTTCTATACTACTCCTTCTCTCCCTGCCCTCTCTCTCTCTCTCACTCTCTCTCTCTCTCTCTCTCTCTCTCTCTCTCTCTCTCTCTCTCTCTCTCTCTCTCTCTCTCTCTCTCTCTCTCTCTCTCTCTCTCTCTCTCTCTCTCTCTCTCTCTCTCTCTCTCTCTCTCTCTCTCTCTCTCCTCTCTCCCCCCCCCCCCTCTCTCTCTCTCTCTCTCTCTCTCTGGTCATATCCATGTTGATATCTCTTGCACGTCCCCCTCTGCCGTTGCCCTGATCTGACAGCAGGGCTGATGAATCAGAGTGCACGTGATGGCCGCGCCCACCAGTGAGTGAGTGTGAGGCTCGCACCATGTGGAGAGGGACAGCAAGGTGGAGGGTGTGTGTGTGTGTGTGTGTGTGTGTGTGTGTGTGTGTGTGTGTGTGTGTGTGTGTGTGTGTGTGTGCATTTATCTGTGTGAAACTGTGTGTGTGTGTGTGTGTGTGTGTGTGTATGTGTCTCTCTGTGTGTAGGTGTGTGCTTGATTGTGAGTGTGTGAGTGTGTGTGTGGGGGGGAGGTGAGAGCGCGTCAGGTGTGTCGTTGTGTGTGCATGTGTTTGTGTGTGTGTGTGTGTGTGTGTGTGTGTGTGTGTGTCGGTGTGCGCGTGTAGGTGTGTGTATACGTGCTTCTGTGTCCACCACATCTCCATATGTTCTCCATGTATAAGTTTCTGTGTAGGAGGAATATACAGATAGATAGAGTATAGCGTGTGTGTGTGTGTGTGTGTGTGTGTGTGTGTGTGTG
>JANIIK010000604.1:110000-117500 GCA_027704905.1 Muraenolepis orangiensis | reverse complement strand
TGAATAATATAAAAAATATATATGAAAAAACTAATATAATTATTTTTTCCTCTTGATGATATTTTAATTCATACAGTACTGTTCATACAGTACTGTTCATAGAGTCCCATCATACAGTACTGTTCATAGAGTCCCATTCATACAGTACTGTTCATAGAGTCCCATTCATACAGTACTGTTCATAGAGTCCCATTCATACAGTACTGTTCATAGGGTCCCATCATACAGTACTGTTCATAGAGTCCCATTCATACAGTACTGTTCATAGGGTCCCATTCATACAGTACTGTTCATAGGGTCCCATTCATACAGTACTGTTCATAGGGTCCCATTCATACAGTACTGTTCATAGGGTCCCATTCATACAGTACTGTTCATAGGGTCCCATTCATACAGTACTGTTCATAGAGTCCCATTCATACAGTACTGTTCATAGGGTCCCATTCATACAGTACTGTTCATAGAGTCCCATTCATACAGTACTGTTCATAGGGTCCCATTCATACAGTACTGTTCATAGGGTCCCATTCATACAGTACTGTTCATAGAGTCCCATTCATACAGTACTGTTCATAGGGTCCCATTCATACAGTACTGTTCATAGAGTCCCATTCATACAGTACTGTTCATAGGGTCCCATTCATACAGTACTGTTCATAGGGTCCCATTCATACAGTACTGTTCATAGGGTCCCATTCATACAGTACTGTTCATAGGGTCCCATTCATACAGTACTGTTCATAGGGTCCCATTCATACAGTACTGTTCATAGGGTCCCATTCATACAGTACTGTTCATAGGGTCCGATTCATATATTTTGCGGCAATGATGTAAATATGTAGGTTTTTTTTGTGAGTTCCTTTGTATTTTTGTAAATATGCAATTTTTGGAATTTGTTTATATTTATTAAAAATATTTTGTAATTCTGTAACATTTGCAAGTTCTTCAGGCACTGGCGGTAACATCTCAATGTTCATTGTACACTGAACCTTATACATGTGACAAATTAACCTAATCTGAATTTTGGAGGATTGAAACCTCTTGACTGGTCACACACACAAAGTGAAATCAGTGTCTCTGCATTTAAGCCATCCTGGTATTAGGAGCAGCTAGTGTTTAAACAGCCGCCCGGGGAGGCAGTGTGTAGGGGGGTCAGGGGATTTAAACCGGCGACCTTCTGGTTCCAAAGCCCCAAGTCCCAAACAGACCGAGCTATCCTGCCACCCTGAATCGGAATCGGAATCGGAATGACGACACGCGGCGGCCAGCTTAGCGCACAACATCAAATTGATATATATATATAAGTATAAGCAATGGGTGAAAATCTTATGTGCAATACCCGACGACAGACAGCAGTTATAAAAATAATAATAATAGAATAAAAAAGAAGTAAAAAGTACAAACTGTATAAAGTTAAATATATCAAAAAATTCAAAAAAATCCAGAGCTGCCTCCGTAATTTTGATAGGAGATTCCCGCTCAGAGAACGACATGGACCATCGGCAACATGGACCATCGGCACCATGGACCATCGGCACCATGGACCATCGGCACCATGGACCATCGGCAACATGGACCATCGGCAACATGGACCATCGGCACCATGGACCATCGGCACCATGGACCATCGGCACCATGGACCATCGGCAACATGGACCATCGGCAACATGGACCAACGGCAACATGGACCATCGGCAACATGGACCATCGGCAACATGGACCAACGGCAACATGGACCATCGGCAACATGGACCAACGGCAACATGGACCATCGGCAACATGGACGACTGCCCCCCCCCCCCCGCCTTCTCCTCATACAGAAGGGACACTGTGCACCTTAAGTGCCCTGACACCATATTTAAACGACCCGCAGGCCCAATATCCCTTCTTATTACCTGCCACCCTCTGATTGGTCGCTCACAGCACCCGGCCAGGAGAGGAAACTAACACACATGTGTGTGTGTGTGTTAGTAAATAATGAGACACACCCAAGGTGTTGTGTCACTGTTGTGTCATCTGGGTCTGTCTGTGTGTGGGTGGGTGTGTGGGTGTGTTTGTATGAATGTGTGTCTGTGGGTGTGTAAGTGCGTGCATGTGTTTGTGTGTGTGTGTTGATGTATGTGTGTGTGTGTGTGTGTGTGTGTGTGTTGGTGTATATGTGTGTGTATGTGTATGTGTGTGTGTGTGTGTGTGTGTATGTGTGTGTGTGTGTGTGTGTGTGTGTGTGTGTGTGTGTGTGTGTGTGTGTGTGTGTGTGAGTGCGTGTATGTGTGTGTGTGTGTGTGTGTGTGTGTGTGTGTGTGTGTGTGTGTGTGTGTGTGTGTGTGTGTGTGTGTGTGAGTGCGTGTATGTGTGTGTGTGTGTGTGTGTGTGTGTGTGTGTGTGTGTGTGTGTACTGGGTTTACTGGGTGCGAACAGGCAAAAGCGGGTGTCTTAGTTTGTTCAACACAGACTCTGACATAGGGGCAAAGACACGGGTGAGCTCACCAACATGTGTCTCCTGATACCATGTCACCATGCTTACACACACACACACACACACACACACACACACACACACACACACACACATACACACACACACATAAACACACACACACACACAAACACACACACACACACACACACACACACACACACACACACACACACACACACACACACACCGACACACCCACACACATATAAATACACACACACACACACACACACATACACACCCCTATACACCCACCCACCCACACACACACACACACACACACACACACACCTACACCCTCTGTAGAAACACACATACACACCTACACACACATCAACCCACATATAAACACCCAGTAGACACACACATACTACATACATACATACATACATACACACACACACACACCTACACACAGTAGACACACTCACCCACCCACACACACACACCCACGTTCTCTCAACCTGTCAAACCCCTTCAGGCAGTGCGAGGTGTTGACGTGTCCGTATGTATGGAACCTATGTAGCGTGAATATACCGAGCGCCGGAGGCGGACCTATCGCCTTGACAACAGCAGCCGCGTGTCAATAACCACTGGGTGTTCAGCGGAGAGAGAGAGAGAGAGAGAGAGAGAGAGAGAGAGAGAGAGAGAGAGAGAGAGAGATCTCCAATCAATGCTTCAAAACGAACGGTGAACACAAACGATATCTCGACCGGCGGTTAGTGTGGCCAACCGCATACATTACACACACACACACACACACACACACACACACACACACACACACACACACACACACACACACACACACACACACACACACACACACACACACACACACACACACACACACACACACACCACACACACACACACACACACACACACACACACACACACCACACACACACACACACACACACACACACACACACACACACACACACACACACACACACACACACACACACACACACACACACACACACACACACACACACACACACACACACCACACACACACACACACACACACACACACACACACACACACACACACCACACACACACACACACACACACACACACACACACACACACACACACACACACACACACACACACACACAGAGTGAAATGTGTTTATCTGTATTCAACCCATCCTAGTATTAGGAGCAGTGGGCAGCTATTGTATATCCAGCTGCCTGGGGAGCAGGGTAGGGACCTTGGCAGTGCCCAGGTGTGTCGGGGACTTGAACCGGCGACCTTCTGGTTCCCAAGCAAAGTCCCAACAGACTGAGCTACTGCTACTGCACGCACCCACACACCCACACACATACAGTACACACACAGACACATACACCAACACACGCACACACACACACACACATACACCAACACACGCACACACACACACACACACACATAAATGCATACACCAACATGCACACACACACACACTGACACTGCACTAGAGGTGGTGTACCTGCTCTTAGCTGCATGTGTATGGTTGACACGTGAGTGATGGACAGAATAGAGACCACCTTTTCACATACAGTAAGGCTCTTGCAGCGAGTGTGTGTGTATGTGTGTGTGTGTGTGTGTGTGTGTGTGTGTGTGTGTGTGTGTGTGTGTGTGTGTGTGTGTGTGTGTGTGTGTGTGTGTGTGTGTGTGTGTGTGTGTGTGTGTGTGTGTGTGTGTGAATGTGTGTGTGTGTGTGTGTGTGTGTGTGTGTGTGTGTATAAAACCTTTTTTTTTACATATACAAAAACATTTACATCAACAACAAAATGATTTAGACTGTTGTATCTCAATGTATAATCTTGCACCTGGAAAAAAATACCTACTGTTGTTTCAGCGACTAAAAGTGAAAGTGAGTGAGTGACTGAAAACTAAATGAGACCAATTCCTTGGTCTCATTTAAACACTATAGTACAAAAAAACTACAAAAATATATATATAATATACGATTTTTAAGACCAAAGAGGTTGATGCTGTGAGCGATGGCATCTGTCAGATGGTCAGAGCGTGGGTTCTGTTTCTAAAACTACACACCTACACACCTCTTCCTCTCTCCATCCCCTGCTGTTCATCATCCTAACCCAAGAGGTTGTGGGTTCGAACCCCGATCGAAACTTATAAAGCTTACACTAAGGCGTCCTCACACCTATTTGCAACCTTCACGACATGCGTTGGAATTGAGTGGATTATTTGTGTGGGCTAAACTGATTTAGCGGACACATTTGACTTCCTGAAAGTAAAACGGTGCCTGTCTTGAGAGACGGAGTGTCTGTGTCTAAAATCCTTTCCTTGTTCCCTACTCCCTACTACTTCCTCTCTAGGGAGTTCAATGCAGAGGACTATATGGTGAAATCCTTCCCTCGTCCCCTACTCCCTACTCCCTCTCTAGTAGTTCACTATAGAGGACTATATGGTGAAATCCTTCCCTCATCCCCTACTCCCTACTCCCTCTCTAGTAGTTCACTATAGAGGACTATATGGTGAAATCCTTCCCTCGTCCCCTACTCCCTACTCCATCTCTAGTAGTTCACTATAGAGGACTATATGGTGAAATCCTCCCCTCGTCCCCTACTCTCTCTCTAGTACTCTAGTCCCAGTACTGAACAGACCTCCTCCACCCCTTGACCCCTTGGGTTAGGGTTAGGGTTAGGGTTAGGGTTAGGGTTAGGGTTAGGGTTAGGGTTAGGGTCGGACAAAGGACTGCTCTCCATTCCCTGTTCCCGCCTCCGAACTGTTGGAGAAAGAGCGTTCAGCGGCCCCCGCCCGTCCGCAACGCAGCCTCTCTAAAGATTTTCAAAAGAAACCCCCAAACCTCATCTTTTACCCATGGCCTTTGACCTCTAACCCATCCCTTTCCCCTCCTTTCACTGCTACTTTTATTGATTTACTTTATTCATTTTTGTATTTGCCTTAGCTGTTTGCTTGTTTGTGTTGTCGTTTGTTGCCCCTTCTGTAAAGCGGCCTTGGGTCCCTTGAAATTGGCTATATCAATTAAATGTATTCTAATTGTTAGTAGTAGTTCACTGTAGAGAACTATATAGTGAAAAAACGTAAAGAAACAACTGAAGTCTCCGTTAATGATGTCATTTCTGTCTCATAATCAATCAATCAAACTTGCCAGATCCACATCGTTGGACGTCTTTACTTGTCCGTCTGCTGTTCCTTTCACAGCAATGCAATGCATGCACAGGAGTATGGCGCCGTACGAGATGGCTGCCGTGTCGCGAGCTCCCGCACGACGACGCAGTTTTTTGTTATTTATTCTTTTTATTGCAACTTTTTTAGTTCAGGATGTTAGCAGCAAGTTCACTTATAACTTTTGCACACTTTGGGAGATCAGATCGACAGTCGCTCGCCGCCTACCGGAGTTTTTTCACTCTTTCGACTCGGACGTCCCGCCCGAAGTCACAGCTGGATTATCTCCGTCCATTTTGGGCACGATTACGCGCAAGCGTCGCCGGAGGAAGCGAGGGAAGCGAGCCGGCGTGCTAGTCAGGCTGAGATGTCGATCCGATCGCCCCCCACTACCCACCATTCTACTGGCTAATGTACAGTCTCTGGACAATAAGTTAAGCGAACTACAGGCTCGTATTCAATTCCACCGGGAAACTAGGGACAATTGCATTATCTGCCTTACGGAGACATGGATGTCGGAGGGGGTTACCGACGCAGCTATCGAGCCGACGGGATTTTCCGTACACCGGGCGGACAGAACAAAGGCTCTCTCCGGTAAAGATCGCGGAGGGGGGGTATGTCTCATGATAAACAGATCTTGGTGCAACCAAAGTCATGTACATCCCCTCAAGTCTTTCTGTTCCCCGGACCTGGAGTACCTGATGCTTATGTGCCGTCCATACTGGCTACCTCGGGAGTTTACAGCGGTAACCGTGACCGCTGTTTACATTCCCCCACAAGCCAACACGGACACAGCGCTGAAGGAACTGTACGGGGCTATCAGCGAACAGGAGTCGGCCCACCCCGAGGCTGCTCTCATCGTAGCGGGGGACTTCAACAAGGCGAACCTGAAGAAGGTTCTCCCGAAGTTCTACCAACACATAAAGAGCAACACACGGGGCGAGCGGATCCTCGACCACTGCTACACTCCCTTCCGTGATGGCTACAAGGCCCTCCTCCGCCCACCGTTCGGCAAATCAGATCACCGCTCTATCCAGCTGCTCCCCGCCTATAGGCAGAGACTGAAGCAGCAACCGATCGCTGTGAGGGAGGTCCAATGCTGGTCGGACCAATCAGATTCTACGCTGCAGGATTGTTTTGATCACGCTGACTGGCACATGTTCCGCGTTGCCTCGGACAATAACATCAACGAGTACGCGTCGTCGGTCACCGGGTTCATCAAGAAGTGCATAGATGACGTTGTTCCGACCAAGTCGGTTCGGATATATCCCAACCAGAAACCGTGGATTAACGGCGATGTTCGCGCTGCCCTACATGCGCGTAACGCCGCCTTTGGTTCCGGGAATACGGAGGAATATACGAGAGCCCGTTACGACCTCCGTAAGACCATCGTCACTGCCAAGCGGGAGTATAAGGACAGAGTGGAAGATAAATTCAAGAAACACGATGCGAGGGGTATGTGGCAGGGGCTGCAGAATATAACGAACTTCAGAGGGAGAACCAGTTGTGTAGAGAACTCCTCTACCTCCCTCCCAGGAGAGCTAAATACATTTTTTGCTCGGTTCGACGTAAACGGCAGCCCGCCGAAGCCAGCACCGACTGGGGAGACCAGCCAGCTGCGCATCTCGGAGGCGGATGTGCGCCGCACCTTTAAGCGGCTGAACATCCGTAAGGCGGCAGGCCCCGACGACATCCCGGGCCGCGTCCTCAGAGCATGCGCAGACCAGTTGGCAGGAGTCTTTGCAGACATCTTCAACCTCTCCCTGTCCCAGGCTGTTGTCCCCGCGGTCTTCAAGATATCCACCATCGTGCCTGTCCCTAAACAAACCAAGGTAACATGCCTGAATGACTACAGACCTGTGGCC
>JANIIK010000604.1:90000-97500 GCA_027704905.1 Muraenolepis orangiensis | reverse complement strand
TCTCCCATACCAAAGATCCACCTACGGAGGCTGTAGCCTATATAGGCTTTGAGACGCGGTGTTTACCTGTTTACCGGCTACATTACTGGTGTAACGCTGAGTACCGCTTTCACAACAGACGACTCCGATCACTACAAGAAGGCCAAGTATCCATACATCCATGGATCTTCTCCCGCTTATCCGTAATCGGGTCGCGGAGGTAGCAGCTTCAGCAGGGGACTCCAAACTTCCCTCTCCCTGGCAACATTGACTAGCTCTGACTGGGGGATCCCGAGGCGTTCCCAGGCCAGTGTGGAGATGTAATCACCCCACCTGTACATTGGTCTGCCCCATGGTCTCTTCCCAGTTGGATGTGCCTAGAAAACCTCCCTCGGGAGGCGACCAGGAAGCATCCTTACTAGATGCCCGAACCACCTCAACTGGCTCCTTTCTACGCGAAGGAGCAGCGGCTCTACTCCGAGTCTCTCACGAGTGACTGAGCTTCTCACCCTATCCCTCAGGGAGATACCAGCCACCCTCCTGAGGAAACTCATTTTGGCCGCTTGTATTCGTGATCTCGTCCTTTCGGTTATTACCCATTGTTCATGACCATAGGTGAGGGTAGGAACGAAGACTGATCAGTAGATCGAGAGCTTTGCCTTCTGGCTCAGCTCTCTTTTGGTTACAACGGTGCACCAAAGTGCACCCAATACCGCTCCCGCTGCACCTATTCTCCTGTCAATCTCACGCTCCATCCTCCCCTCACTCGAGAACAAGACCCCGAGCTACTTGAACTCCTTCACTTGGGATAAGGACTCCCTCCCTACTTGGAGTAGACAATCCACCGGTTCCTGCTAAGAACCATGGCCTCAGATTTGGAGGTGCTGATCCTCATTCCAGCCGCTTCACACTCCGCTGCAAACCGATCCAGTGAGTGCTTAAGGTCACATACTGATGATGCAAACAGGACCACATCATCTGCAAACAGCAGAGATTCAATCCTGAGCCCACCATACTGAATCCCCTCCCCTCTATGACTACGCCTTGAATCCTGTCCATGAAAATCACAAACAGAATGGGTGACAAAGCGCAGCCCTGGTGGAGGCCAACACCCACTGAGAACAGGCCCGACTTACTACCGAGAATCCGGACACAGCTCTTGCTTTGGGAGTACAGAGATTGGATGGCCCTCAATAGTGACCCCCTCACCCCATCCTCCCGCAGCACCCCCCACAGTATTTCCCGAGGGACCCGATCATATGCCTTCTCCAAATCCACAAAACACATGTAGACCGGATGGGCATACTCCCAAGCCCCCTCCAGGATCCTTGCAAGAGTGAAAAGCTGGTCCTTTGTTCCACGACCAGGGGGAATCCGCAGTGTTCCTCTTCAATCTGAGGTTCGACTATCAGCCGAACCCTCCTTTCCAGCACCTTGGAGTAGACTTTCCCAGGGAGGCTGGGTAACGTGATACCCCTGTAATTGGCACACACCCTCTGGTCACCCTTTTTGAACAGGGGTACCACCACCCCGTTTGCCACTCCTCAGGCACTGTCCCAGACTTCCACACAATGTTGAAAAGATGTGTCATCCATGACAGCCCCTCAACACCCAGAGCCTTTAGCATTTCTGGACGGATCTCATCAACCCCTGGGGCTTTGCCACTGTGGAGATGTTTGACTACCGCAGTGACTTCCTCCAGGGAGATGAATGTTTGCCGTCCTTCATCCTCCAGCTCTGTCTCTACCGTTGAGGGTGTAGTTGGGTTAAGAAGTTCCTCAAAGTGCTCTTTCCACCGCCCGATCACCTCCTCAGTTGAGGTCAGCAATGTCATACCCTTACTGTACACAGCTTGGATGGATCCACGCTTCCCCCTCCTGAGGTGCCGGATTTTTTGCCAGAAACACTTTGGTGCCGACTGAAAGTCCTTCTCCATGGCTTCTCCGAATTCCTCCCACACCCGCTGCTTTGCCTCCGCTACAGCCGAGGCTGCCGTCCTCTTAGCCTGTTGATACCTCGCAACTGAGTCCGGAGTCTCACAGGCTAACATAGCCAGGGAGGCCTCCTTCTTCAGCCGGACGGCTTCCCTGACCACCTGTGTCCACCACGAAATCCGAGGGTTGCTGGCCCTTGAGGCACCAATGACCTTGAGGCCACAGCTCTCAACCGCAGCTTCGGCAATAGAAGCTTTGAACGATGACCACTCTGGCTCAATGCCCCCAGCCTCCACCTCTGAAAAATGGAGGTGGGAGTTGAAGGTCTCCCAGAGAGGGGCATCTACCAGACGTTCCCAGTTCACCCGCACTACACGTTTGGGCTTACCAGGTCTGTCCAGAATCTTCCCCCGCCATCTTACCCAACTCACCACCAGATGGTGATCGGCTGACAGCTCTGCCCCTCTCTTTACCCGAGTGTCCAAAACATGCGGCCTCAGGTCAGATGACACAATAACAAAATCGATCATTGAACTTTGGCCTAAGGAACTCTGGTACCATGTACACTTATGAGCATCCTTATGTTTGAACATGGTGTTTGTTCTGGCTAATCCATGACTAGCACAGAAATCCAAAAACAAATCCCTAATCCGGTTCAGATCAGGTAGGCCGTTCATCCCCAACACGCCCTTCCAAGTTTCCCCGTCGATACCCACGTGTGCGTTGAAGTCTCCCAGGAGGACTATAGAGTCCCCTTCAGAAGCCCCATGCAGGACTCCCTCCAGGGTGTGCAAGAAGGCGGGATATTCCGAAATGTTGTTTGGTGCATAGGCACAAACAACAGTCAGAGTTTTCCCTCCTATGACCCTTAGGCGTAGGGAGGTGACCCTCTCGTCCACCAGGGTAAACTCCAACAAAGCGGCACTCAGCCAGGGACTTGTGAGTATCCCCACACCCGCCCGGCGCCTCACACCCTGAGCAACTCCAGAGAAGGAAAGAGTCCAACCCCTATCCAGGAGTTTAGTTCCAGAGCCAGTGCTGTGCGTAGAGGTAAGCCCCACCAGATCTAATTGGTAGCGCTCTACCTCCCGCACAAGCTCAGGCTCCTTCCCCCCAATAGAGGTGACATTCCACGTCCCGAAAGCTAGTCTCTGTTGGCTGGGTTTGGTCCGTCGAGGCCCCCTCCCTTCACTGCCACCTAACTGGCAGTGCACCTGACCCCAGTGGTTCTTCCCGTAGATGGTGGGTCCGCGGGAAGGAGAAGTGGCCACGTTGCTTTTTCGGGCTATGCCCGACCGGGCTCCGTGGCTAACCCGGCCACCAGGCGCTCACTGACGGGCCCTTTTTCCGGGCCTGGCTCCGGAAAGGGGCCCCGGGCTTCCTCCGGGCAGGGCATCCTCACTTCTACTTGTTTGTTTGTCCATTGGGGTCTTTGAACCATTCTTAGTCTGGCCCCTCCCCTGAGACCAATCAGCCATGGGAGACCCTACCAGGAGCACTAGGCTCCAGACAACACAGCTTTCAGGTTCACAGAGACACCCAAACCTCTCCACCACGATAAGGTGATGGTTCCCGGAGAGGAGAAGGCAAGTATGAACTCAGAATTCAGTTACGTCTGGTGTCAGAGCAGCCATTTTATTTTATTTTTTTGTAATCCAATTTACCCTTCTTGATGGCTTTTCTCAGAAGGCCAAGTATGAACTCAGAAAAGCCATCAAGAAGGGTAAATTGGATTACAAAAAAAAATTGGAATACAGTTCGGGTGCTCTGACACCAGACGTATGTGGCAAGGTCTGAGGGGAGCTCAGGGGCAGTCACCAACGACCCTAACCTACCAGACGAGCTGAACAGTTTTACGCTTGTTTTGAAAGGAAGAACTCTGAGCCGACAAACTAATTCAACATTCACAAAGAGGACTACGTTCTACAACTGTCCGAGTCCGTGGTCTGCAGAACCTTCAGGAGGGTGAAGGCAGGGAAGGCAGCCTGCCCGGATGGAGTTCCATCCCGCGTCTTCAAGACCTGCACTGACCAGCTGGCTCCTGTGTTCACAGAAATCTACAATGCATCACTACAACAGTCTGTCTTCCCAGCGTGCTTCAAAGAGACAACCATTGTGCCGTTGGTCCTCAACACCGGAAAACCCCAAGGATGTTGCCTCTGTCCCTGGCTGTACTCGTTGTACACACATGACTGTACTGCCATGCACAGCAATAATCGGATTATCAAGTTTGCAGACGACACCATAGTCATCAGCCTGATAGCGAGTGACAAAACAGAGAACAGAGATGAGGTGGTCCAGCTGACCAAGGAGCTCATCGTGGACTTCAGGAGCCACCGGGGCACCCACTCCACCATCAGCCTGGACGGGACACCGGTGGAAGTTGTCAGCTGCTTCCGTATTCTTGGGCAACAGATTTCCGACAACCTGGCGTCCTTTGTTGGACTTTCTGGACTCATTACAGTTACTGCACTGTTCTGCACTGTATTCATGATGCTGCTGCACTACTGGCACTTTAAACGCTTTTAAATATTTTTGCACAATTCAAAACATGTAAATATCATCTGTCACTATATTCTTCTTTTTATGTTCATTTTTTTATTGTATATAGTATTTTATAGTAAAGTATATTTTTGATAGTATTATAGTATTGTTTTTTAAATTCATACTGTGGGAGGGAATGGGAACTAAGCATTCCATTGTACTTTGTAGTAAATGGCCAATACAACACATTGTATCTTGCATCTTATACCTACTAATTAACTAACTAATATACTCTTTCCCAATGAGTTGAGATGCGCCATCTCTCTTCAGTCACTGCTTTGGTTTTTCAAAGCCACGATTCAACAGCTCAAATCATAACACTTGTTGTGATTGTGACACTTCACAGCTGTCCCTGTTTCATCTAAGGCTTTCGTTTTCAGGTGATTTGGGAAGCTTTTTCTTTCCCTTTAGACGGCTGAGGGGGGGGGGGGTGGTTCTGATGATGTCATATATACTGCAGCGCTGTGAAGGACCCTTTTGGGACTTTAACTGTTATTAAGGGCTATAGAATCATAATTGACTTGCTTGACTGCGTCAATATTCCCAAGATGGCCGTCTGTTTAAAAAGAGCACCCTTACTTAATGCTTTTGTTTCGCTAAACAACTCCTATTACTCCACTATTTGTCCACATCATGTTCATGACTTTGTGTCATGCATGAATTTGGCTATAATGAACAATTGCAAGATTGCAAGATTCAAGATTTGTATTTTCAAGTTCAATGGAATGCTTATTCCCCATTCCCTCCCACTGTATGAATTTCTAAAACACAATACTATAAAAATACACAATAAAAATTACAATACAAATAACAATAAAGTGACTGATGGATGATATGTACGTTTGTTGAATAAAGCATATAAAAGCATTTTAAAGTGCCAGTAGTGCAGCAGCATCATCAATGCAGTGCAGTACAGTGCAGAACAGTGCAGTAACTGTAATGATATCAGAAAGTCCAGCAAAGTATGATAGTGTAAAGAAATATGGATGACAATATTATGATAGTGGCAGCACTCCTAGCAGTTCAGTAGGCACACTGCCTGTGGATCAAAACTATCCTTGAACCTGGTAGTCCTTGTACTGATGCTGTGTAATCAGCGAACGGATGATAGGGGGGAGAAGAGATGGAGCCCAGGGTGGTTGCGGTGGTTCCCTTTGTGATGGAGATGGCCTTCTTCCGACATCTGGTTCTAAAGATCTCCTCAATGCATGGAAGTGCAAACCCGATGATCTTTATGCCTTGAAATTCAACATGGTCGCTATTATATATACATCATTTTCGGTGAGTAATGTGGACAACTCTAGTTGAGTGATTGTCAGAGAGAGGTAGCAGGTGGAAACCTTTCGTAAGAGTTGGAGAGAGAGGAGAGCCGACCAGGAGTTTGTTGTGTTGGACCACGGGAAGTGTAGCTCAAAGACTTTGGCTGAATATTTTGCTGATCTAACAGCCTTTAGGTGGCTCAAGGAAGAGACCAGTGTGTAGTTCCTCTAACAGCCTTTAGGTGGCTCACGGTAGAGACCAGCATGTAGTTCCTCTAATGGCCTCTAGGTGGTTCACGGTAGAGACCAGCATGTAGTCCTTCTAACAGCCTCTAGGTGGTTCACGGTAAAGACCAGCAAAATTCTTTGGCCCAAAGTCACTGGCTGAATATTGAGCTGATTTTGACATGAATGTGAGATGTTGCGGGATTTTGTTTTATTTCTCTTTGGGGATACTTTCCATAATGTTGTCAGATAGTCTTAACTCTGTTTAGAAGACATTACATTACATTACAGTCATTTAGCAGACGCTTTTATCCAAAGCGACTTACAATAGTGTGTTTCAACAAAGGAAGGTAAGAGAACAACTCGTCACCAGAAGTCCAAAGTGCATTTCATTCCTAACAAGTCTCCAAGAACTGAACCAGTGCTCAGGTAGAAGTACAATTAGTTCAGGTAAAAGTACAACAAGGGAAAAGTACAATAAGTTGGCAAACAATATATAACAATATCTACCTATTAATAATTTCTAATCGACTTAGATAATTGACTTAGCCGTACGAGGAAGGATTCGGGAAGTGTGTCCTGAAGAGACGGGTTCCCAGCCTGCGGCGGAAGGTGGGCAGTGACTCTGCAGTCGTGACCTCCTTGGGGAGTTTGTTCCAGACGTACGTTGATGGGCCCCAAAGGGTTGTAATATACTCAGCTGATGGCTGACTGGACCAATTAAAACAACTGAGGTCCATATAAGTCACTTAGACACAGAATTATGGGAAAATAGGGTCCAGGTAAAAAAATCCTGAAGTTACCCTTTAAGTGTGATTAAGTGTGTGTGTGTGTGTGTGTGTGTGTGTATGTGTGTGTGTGTGTGTGTGTGTGTGTGTCAGTGTGCGTGTGAATATTTGTATGTCTCAGTCAGTGTGTGTGTGTGTGTGTGTGTGTGTGTGTGTGTGTGTGTGTGTGTGTGTGTGTGTGTGTGTGTTACTGTGTTTGCCAAAATACGTCTCAGCAGTCTGGTTCTTTTGGATACAGGACAAATTAATTAATGTGATTTGGTTTTGAAGAAGTACGCTATCTCATCGCTGGCAGTAACATTAATAATATGCATTTAAACCGGTTCCCACCAGTCTCTGGCCCAAACTAATTAATATAAATTCTGAAATAACGTTTTCATGAAATACAACTGACAGCTGATCAGGACATCGTACAAATACACAATAGGAAGATGACCTAGCCACTGAGACCCTAACCGGATGAAGGAACTATGGATTGGCTCTGTAGTTCCAGAATTGAATCACATTTCTTCTTGCTGATTTAGACTGTCTACATGCTGGTCTCTTCCACATTATGAAACTAATGTGGAAGAGACCAGCATGTAGTTTTTCTAACAGCCTCTAGGTGGTTCACGGTAGAGACCAGCATGTAGTTCCTCTAACGGCCTCTAGGTGGTTCACGGTAGAGACCAGCATGTAGTTCCTCTAACAGCCTCTAGGTGGTTCACGGTAGAGACCAGCGTGTAGTTCCTCTAACAGCCTTTAGGTGGTTCACGGTAGAGACCAGCATGT
>JANIIK010000604.1:80000-85000 GCA_027704905.1 Muraenolepis orangiensis | reverse complement strand
GAGCGAAATGTAAAATAAATAAACAAATCTTTGATAATAACTAGGAAACCCAGAAATCCGATTTGTTTGCCGGTGGTGCTGTGGACTCTCTGGACACTTCACACTGTGTGTGTGTGTGTGTGTGTGTGTGTGTGTGTGTGTGTGTGTGTGTGTGTGTGTGTGTGTGTGTGTGTGTGTGTGTGTGTGTGTGTGTGTGTGTGTGTGTGTGTGTGTGTGTGTGTGTGTGTGTGTGTGTGTGTGTGTGTGTGTGTGTGTGTGTGTGTGTGTGTGTGTGTGTGTGTGTGTGTGTGTGTGTGGTGTCCTGAGCACAGATGAACAGGGCGGTTCTGTGGCTCCTAAACTCACGGTTCCTAAAATATGGGTTTCGCTCTCACAGTAAGACGTCATAACTAAGAGAGAGAGAGAGAGAGAGAGAGAGAGAGAGAGAGAGAGAGAGAGAGAGAGAGAGAGAGAGAGAGAGAGAGAGAGAGAGAGAGAGAGGGGGGGGCGAGATGATACGATATAAGATATCGAGTGAGATGTCACAATATTATATCGAGATTGTGTGATCTATGATCTACATCTAAATCTGGAGGATTGAATCCTCTTTATTGATCACATACATGTACACACACACACACACACACACACACACACACACACACACACACACACACACACACACACACACACACACACACACACACACACACACACACACACACACACAGTGAATGAGTTCCTCTGCATTTAACCCATCCTAGTATAAGCAGCAGTGGGCAGCTATTGTATATCCAGCTGCCCGGGGAGCAGGGTAGGGGTCTGGTGCCTTGCTCAAGGGCACCTCGCCAGTTACTGGTGGGACTTGGAGATGACTGACTGGAAAGAGTGTGAGATGACGCCAGATGAAAATGGCGTGAGATGAGATGAGATGAGATCTGAGCATAAACACACCTCACTCTCCCTAAGAGAGAGATGTCTTGTCCTCATCCAACCACCGCTGTTCGCTGGTTCCATGTGAGAACACCTTGAATACTCTTTCCTCTCTTTTGGTTCTTTAGTATTTATAATAGTTTCAGCGGTAGCTCCAAGCTGCTCAACTGAAGAACCTTTTAGCAGTTGGGAGAAAGAAAAAACAACATGATGATATATTTGTTCTTTTTTATTTATTTATTCTTCCCGTCCTGTTTGCTGTATTATATGCAGGCTCCATTTCACCACATTGCTGCCCACTGTTGCTACTGCTGGTAAGCTGGACCATGGCCAAAAACGGATGAAAAAAATGAAAGTGTGTGTGTTAGTGTGTGTGTGTGTGTGTGTGTGTGTGTGTGTGTGTGTGTGTGTGTGTGTGTGTGTGTTCCCCTCTTTTTTTCGACAACACGTTCTCTCCGTATCTTTGCACCCCTGTGAGTTTTTTGAATTTAAAGTGTTCTTTTGACAACCGCCGGTCAACATAACACATTACACTCGCTCAGACAAACGTGAAAATGCCCTCCAGTTCAGTTTTGTACATCTTCTAAAAAACTAATAAATTCAAAAATAAAAACAGCAGTGATGCACGATAAATATCAGGCCCCATGAGACGGGGAATTAGTATCATGACCTTATATTCCGATAATCACAATCAACGATAGCCGATATATAGAGCGGATGAGTGGGAGCCAATAGTGCTAAATATTGTTAGGAATTAAATGCACTTTAGACTTCTGGTGACGAGTTGTTCTCTTACCTACCTTTGATGAACGCACTATTATTATTATTAAGTCGATTTAGCAGACAAAAGCGTCTGCTAAATGACTGTAATGTAATGTAATGTAATGTAATGTAATGTAATGTAATGTAATGTTATGTAATGTAATGTAATGTATGTAATGTAATGTATGTAATGTAATGTAATGTATGTATGTAATGTAATGTAATGTAATGTATGTAATGTTATGTAATGCATCCATTAGCTTAAGCACATGGGTCCCAGTTGTAGCGCTCATGACCTCAAACCTCTGTGCCCGAGTAGCACAGAATCGCATTGTAAAATAGACTAGAAATAGTCATTTTTGCCCGTTAGGTGCACACATTAGGTGCACACATTAGGTGTTGTGTGTTCTTCACAGTCGCAGAGGACAACAGCACGATTGCTATTTTGCCCTTGAATGTTGAGGTTCAAGGTTACAAGAGGAAGGATACAGTCTACTGGTTTGACATAACTGTTTCATAAAAAATATTTTTAAAGTCACCTGCAGTGTTAACTGCAACTTGTGTTCACAAGTATCTAGAGATGTACTGTAGGTCGGTCGGATGGTCTCCCACCACAGGCTGTGAACTTAACGGTTATCTTAACGGTTAACTGCCAAGATAAGAAGGTATTATCTATATCTTATCGGTTATCTTAGCAGGTATTTATCGGTTATCTTATCGATTATCTTATCGGTATTATTATAGCATTATTGATTATCGTATTGGTTACGGCCATGATAAGCAGGTATTTATCGTGATCTTATCGGGTACATTATGGGTTATCTTTTGGGTTATCTTATTGGATATCTTATCGGTTATCGTATTGGTTATCTTATCTGGTACATCAACGATCATGAGAAGCAGGTTGTGGAATGTGTGTGTGTGTGTGTGTGTGTGTGTGTGTGTGTGTGTGTGGTTGGTGGCTGGTTTAAGCAGCCTCATCTGGCGTTTTTAGAGTTAGACTGTTGATTGGCTGGTGAGGCTGCACACCTGTGGGTCCTTGTTAATCAAGGATACCACAGGTTAAAGCAGCCACCACCACACACACTAGAGGAAGAGCTCTAGCATGTTCCATCTGCTCTGTTCTCCATGATTCAAAACTCATCACCCTGGTTCCTTGTCTTCGGGAGGAGCCCTCAAGAAGCCATGTCAATGGCTTTGTGGCAGCGTCTACTGCGACAATAGGTTGTTATCGGTTTTCATATCGGGATGAAGAAACAACCAAGATCACCCATCACCCATCCCCACCCCATCCCCCATCCCCCATCACCCATCACCCATCCATCACCCATCACCCATCACCCATCCCCCATCACCCATCACCCATCACCCATCCCTCATCACCCATCCCTCATCACCCATCACCCATCCCCCATCACCCATCCCCCATCACCCCCCCGGCTCCCCAGAGCGTGAATCCACTCACCGAACACGGTGCGTGCCGGCACCGACTCCTTGTTGATCCAGAAGGAGACCTGAGCCAGGATGACGGTCATGATGCAGGGGATGTAGGTCTGGATCAGGAAGAAACCCATCTTCCTCTGGAGGTGGAAGTGGACCGTCATGATGACGTATTCACCTGGCAGAGTCACCCACAACAAGATGCAACATGATTTATTGGCCATACGCAACAAGGACAATGGAATGCTTACTCCTCGTTCCCTCCCGCAAAGTATGCATTTTCTAAAACACTATACTATAACAAAATATTGTTCACAATAAAAGAAAGATACAAAGAAAATAAAAAAGCATTTAAAAGTATTTTTAAGTGCCAGTAGTGCAGCAGCATCATGAATACAGTCTTGTACCATGCAGAACAGTAACTATAATGAGTCAAGAAAGTCCAGCAAAAGCATGATAGTGTAATGTAATATGGATGACAATAGTATGATAGTGGCAGCATACCTAGCAATAAGACCATGGTACTTTTGTTAAGGAAGTGAAGAGTGATGGTGATGAGTGATGATGATGATGATGATGATGATGATGACAGGGTTGATGTAAACTGACTCTTAGTGTGAGACGCATAGTGAGTAACCTGAACAAACACACATGTGACATATCAATCCTTTGTGTATATGAAGACCATTTAACATTTAAATGGATTGTTTTCAGACAATAACATTTTCCAGTACAGGCTTGCAATGTAACCACACTGATAACCTGAAATATACATAAATATACATGTCATCCTTCCATGTGCTCTACTCGCTTACCCACACCCACACACAAACATACACACACAGACACCACCATGTACTGTAAATCCAGCACACATCCCAGGTAACAATGTAAGAAAATCTAAGAAACCTGTGTTGATTCAAAGCACGACCGCACATTGTATGTATTACACACACACACACACACACACACACACCACACGCACACATGCATACACACACGCACACGCACACATGCATACACACACACACACACACACACACACACACACACACACACACACACACACACGCACACACACACACACACACACACACACACACACACACACACACACACACACACACATTTGCACACACATGCACACACAAACACACACACAGCACTATTTACCCGTGTTGGACTTGAGCCTCTCGCTGGACACCGTCTGACCGATGAGGTCGTACTGCAGGAGGCTGGAGGACTCTTGGGGAACCTCCACCGAGAACAGAGGCCCTTTCTTCCAGGTGTAGACGATCTCACTGATGGGGTAAGCGTCTGCAGAGGAGGAGGAGAGGAGGAGGAGAGGAGGGGTGGAGGTGGGGGTGGTGGGTGGTGGGTGGTGGGGGGGAGGGGCATTATTCAAGACTCACGAAGGATCGCTCGGATTGCTTTTTGATTGATGCTCCCTTTAAAATGAATGTTTTAGCACTAACGACGGTGTGCAGTATTACAACACAGAGGGGGGGGGGGGGGGCAGACCTTGAACTTCTCGGGAAAATCAATCTATAGGAGGGCGATGATGAGAGGATGTCACATGGCTCGAGCTGCCATCTGGGGTGCTTTTTTGCGCTTATCATCGTGAGAATGATTCGATACAGGATGCTGAAGTTATTCTGGTCCGGTCGAGAAGGATGGAGGATCAGCGCGATTGAACCTCCTCTACGGCAAACTCCTACATTCCTACCAGCCGTGTACGTCAGTTCGAGTACAGATGTCGGAAATATTGGAAATATCCGTCCACTGCAGCGACTTTGCCTTAAAAGTATACGACTCAAGTGGAAGTCCCCCCCCCTTTCTCACCCCCCCCCCCCCCCTCTCTCTCTCTCTCTCTCTCTCTCTCTCTC
>JANIIK010000604.1:42500-57500 GCA_027704905.1 Muraenolepis orangiensis | reverse complement strand
GAAGGAAGAACCCCCCCCCCCCCTGCCTCCCTCCCCACCCCCCCCAAAAAAACAACCCCAACAGACAGACCAACTATGGCGCCGTACAGAATAAGGAAAATGAAGATTTTCGGCATCATCTGGGATCCTTTCTGGCCCCTCGTAATGCTCGCGGTGTGTGCGCAAAGGTAAGTGGAGATGCCATCACGCAGGATGACTTTGTGTGTAGGCTATAGGTTTGTGAAGGTATAATAACAATGACATGATTGAGATACTTGATATTGATGCAGAATACCTCGTCTCTCTCTCTCTCTCTCTCTCTCTCTCTCTCTCTCTCTCTCTCTCTCTCTCTCTCTCTGTCTCTGTGTGTGTGTGTGTGTGTGTGTGTGTGTGTGTGTGTGTGTGTGTGTGTGTGTGTGTGGCACTGTGTCTTCTCTGCTTCTTCCCCCCCCCCCTCTCCATAGTTCCAGTGTCAATGACCCTAGCAATATGTCTTTGGTCAAAGAAACCGTGGATAGACTGTTGAAAGGATATGATATTCGATTGAGGCCAGATTTCGGAGGTAAACCAACCACGTCTTTTTTTTTTACTCACTGTGTGTGTGTGCATGTGTGTGCGTATGCGTGTGTGTGCATGTGTGTGCATGTGTGTGCGTATGCGTGTGTGTGTGTGTGTGTGTGTGTGCGCGTGTGTGTGTGTGTGTGTGTGTTGTCAACCCCCGGTACCTTGCGAACACGTCGATGCTTTTGCGGCTAATAACGAATTATCGCGGAGGTGGATAAACGCGTTCGTTTCTCGGTACCAAATTACCCAAAAAAGGGGGGGATACCCTCCCCCACCCCCCATAACCCCCCCCCCCCCACACACACACACACACCCTTCATGTACAGAACCTACAGGACACCCCCCTTTTACATCCGTAGATCGTCGATCGTCGGGTTCGATTGATTTCGAGGACGCAACAAAAACAAATGGATCCCCAAAACGTGTGGTTCAAGAGACGACCGTGTTCACATCCATCCATCCATCCATCCATCCATGCATGACAGACACACACGCACACACACAACGTGTGTTTAACACAAATGGGGGTTCACTATACCCACTATAACGACGACGACTCGGGGTCCTAGTGAAACATACTTGTTATGTCAAACCCCTGAATGCGTCTGTGTGTTAAGTTGTCATCCCTCACCGAATCAATCGACTGGGGGGGGGGGGGGGGGGGGGGGAAAACATACCATACATATGTCTATTCGTCTGGTCGTAACTTTTGTGTTCAACGACGGACGCCTTAATTCGCCCTGAATTAGCGAACGTATAATTATTGTTATCGTTGGGCGTTGATAGACGTGAATCTGTCGGAACCCTTCGGATGATTACATATGCTCACAGATATATACTGAAGGTTGGCTTTTTTTGTTTGTTGGAAAAACTGCCTCAATACTATGACGATGCCTGATCCAGTGTGTGTGTGTGTGTGTGTGTGTGTGTGTGTGTGTGTGTGTGTGTGTGTGTGTGTGTGTGTGTGTGTGTGGTGTGGTGTGTGTGTGTGTGTGTGTGGTGTGTGTGTGGTGTGTGTGTGTGGTGTGTGGTGTGTGGTGTGTGTGTGTGTGTGTGTGTGGTGTGGTGTGTGTTTCTAGGTCCTCCGGTCGAAGTGGGCATGAACATAGACATAGCAAGCATAGACATGGTGTCAGAAGTCAACATGGTAAGTACACGCATTATAACTTATTTTTAGCCCATGTCGAAACCGGCCAATGCTTGCTATGACGTCCCCCATGCTTATTGTGTGTAGGTAACCTATCAGGGGAACCCCCCCAACCCCCTCTCCCCTACCCCCCCAACCCCCTCTCCCCTACCCCCCCAACCCCCTCTCCCCTACCCCCCCCAACCCCTCTCCTCCACCCCATCCCACACCCCCTCCCTCTGCTCCCACTCACCCCGCCCCCACCACCACAGCCATACCCCTCTGGAACCCCAGGATATCCCACTCCATTCAATGCCAGGATGACACAACGTGTTGTATTGTTCATGTAATGCTCAGTATTGTCCACACAACGTTCCAGCACACCAAGGAAAAACATCCTTTTGCGGTTTGTTTTCCTCGATCACATGGGTAGAAGGGGGGGGGGGGGGGGGTATTCCACTTTGGGATTCAGGACAGGGTCATTTTTCACACACAGGCACACACACACACACACGCACACACAAGCAAAGCACACACATGCACACACAAACACACACACACACACAGCACACACACACACACACACACACACACACACATGCAAACACTGCAAACACACACACACACACACACACACACACACACACAGCACACACACACGCGCACACACACACACATGCACACACACACACACACACACACACACACACACACACAGCACGTTGAAAGAATCAGTTTAGAAGCTAGGCTATGTAGGAAACAGCCTGGTCAAGGTAAAGACAAGATGGCTAGCAGGTTACTGGCCACTACTATGTCTGAACTCCACCATCCCAGCCTCTCTCTCTTATGATCAACTTAATAAGATGGTCGTGTTCACGAGAGAGACGTTGTGACGTTAACCTCGTTAAGTCTGAAGCTGTAAACACAATCCAAAGAGCTTTGTGCGTGATGTGCACCTCAATCCATTTATGCTCTGCGTGTGGGATACGGCGTGCAGGTTTTTTGCTCATACAAGAGCATCCCCTAGTGATGCGATGGTGGAACTGCGTGTCGTGTCGGAGGCTGAAGAAGAGAAATAAGTTTCCGTTTAGGCAGGGCTTCTGTTTCACATTCATCCTTTGAAAAACACACACACACACACACACACACACACACACACACACACACACACACACACACACACACACACACGCACACACAACCCACCGAAACGCAGTGTGATCCAGATAAACCTTGACCTTTTTACCACTGCCACGCTTACTACCACTTGGATGGCAGTTGTGATGGTGGTTGGCGTTTGAAGCCGTGTTGCCGTGCCACTGAGATCCCTATTGCTGAGATGTGAGTCATCATGTGAAGTCAAGGTTTTCTTTTTGACATGCTTTTAGTATTTTTGGCAATGCAACCTGGCCAAGGCTGTTACTGTTACTGTTACTCATGCTTGTTGTTCTAGGGTGAAGCCTTTGTATTAGAGAGTATTCTACTGAGTAGAAACATGAAACATACATGCAGGTGTCCACTTGACAACATGACACAATGACAACTCATATACTCACACACACACACACACACACACACACACACACACACACACACACACACACACACACACACACACACACCACACACACACACACACACACACACACACACACACACACACACACACACACACACACACACACACACACACACATTCACATAAACATGACCAATCAAACACGCTTGGCACACACATGCACACACACATGCACAGCCACACAATCAGAGTGATATTAGTGATTATTGTTGATGTTTTCTTGCGTGCGTTTGTGTGTGATTCTATTTGTGCGTATATTGTGAGTGGAATCATGTGTGTGTTTGTGTGTTTGTGTGTGTGTGTGTGTATGTTTGTGCATGTGTATGTGTATGGGTGTGTGTGGGTCTGTGTGTGTCTGTGTGTGTGTGTGTGTGTGTGTGTGCGTAATAGCGGAGGCTCCGTTGATCTTCTCCTCTTCATCCTGCAGCTGTAACCTCTTTTCAGGACGCCAGCTGCTAAAGAACAAGAATGTTATTTCCTCCTTTTTAGCCCGTTTCCATTTCCCATCTGGTGTCTCCTTCTGATGCACTCTCTGGAGTCGCCCCCCCCCCCCCCGCCCCCCCACAACCCCACCCCGCCCCCACCCCCACCCCCACCCCCACCCCCGTCTACACAGAGCACAGCCCAGTGAAAGGGGCGCCAGATAATGGGCACACGCTGCCACGGTGGCAGGTACTGGAGGAGGACGGTACCCGATATCCCATTACATCACCGTGACGATGGGACATTGGAAAGTGCCCCCCTCCCCCCTCCCCCCTCCCCCTCCCCCCCACTGATGTAGATATCATGGTCTAATGAGAGACTGATGTATAAATATAATAATGGTCCCGCTCATGTTTCATTTTCCCAAATCTATTATATATATTAACCGGCTCTAACTGCCGCTGTGCAGTCCTTCCGGCTAGCAGCTCCCACACCAGCAACCATCGAGACTCTAGGCCTAGAGCCAACCATGGAGATACACCTGTGTGTGTGTGTGTGTGTGTGTATGTGTGTGTGTAAGTCTGTGTGTGTGTGTGTGTGTGTGTGTGTGTAAGTCTGTGTGTGTGTGTGTGTGTGTGTGTGTGTGTGTGTGTTGTATATGTGTGTGTTATGTGTTTGAAGAAGAGAACACACTCATAGGGATGGACACTAAGGTGAAGGTGTGAAAGGGAGCAAAATGAAAGAGCGAGGGAGGGTGGGAGAGAGAGAGAGAGAGAGAGAGAGAGAGAGAGAGAGAGAGAGAGAGAGCTTTAACATGAATTGTCACGTGGAGAGGTGGCAGCAACACGGCGATATTGGCATTGCAGGGAAGGTCATGTGCCTCCAGAGCTGCTGGGTTCACACTGTGATTCAGAGGTGGCCACACTGAGCCCGACACTCACCATGAATACCAATGATATGAGCCACATAACAGACCAAGGTGGCTTCCAGAAACTCTATTTAACGCTGGTTGGCTCTTCCCTCCCTCCCTCCCTCCACCCCCTCCTCCCTCTCTCACCCCCTTATCCCTACTTCACTTCTTCCCTCCCTCTTCACCCCCCCCCTTCCTCTCTCTCCCCCTCCATCCATCACTCCTTCCCTCCCTCCCTCCCTCCCTCTCATCCCCTCTCCCCCCTCTCTCCTTCCCTCTCCTCTCTCCTCCCCCATCCCTCTCTCCCCCTCCATCCCTCCTTGACGCTGGTTGGCTCTTCCCTCCCTCCCTCCCTCCCTCTCACCCCTTATCCCACTTCACTTCTTCCCTCCCTCCCTCCCTCCCTCTCATCCCCTCTCCACCCTCTCTCCTTCCCCCTCCTCTCTCTTATCCCATCCCTCCCTTCCTCACTCCTTCCTCCCCCTCCCTCTCTCCCCCTCCATCCCTCCTTATGCTAGTTGGCTCTTCCCTCCCTCCTCCACCCCCTCCTTCCTCTCTCACCCCCTTATCCCAACTTCACTTCTTCCCTCGCTCTCATCCCCCTCCCTCCTCTCTCCTTCCCCCTTCTCTCTCCTCCCCCATCCCTCCTCCTTCCTCCTCCTCTCTCCTTACCCATCCCTCCCTCCTCTCTCCTTCCCCTTCTCTCTCCTCCCCCATCCCTCCCTCCCTCCCTCCTTCCTCCCCCATCCCCCCTCTCTCCTTCCTCCTCCTCTCTCCTTCCCCATCCCTCCCACCCTCCCTCCTTCCTCCCCCATCCCCCCTCTCTCCTTCCTCCTCCTCTCTCCCTCCCCATCCCTCCCTCCTCATCCTTCTTCCCCTCCATCCGTCCCTCCCTCCCGCTCTCCCCTCTCCCTCCTCTCTCCTTACCCATCCCTCTCTCCCTCCCTCCTTCCCTCCCTCCCTCCCACACTCCTTCCCTCCCTCCTCCTCCCTCCCTCCCTCCCTCCCTCTCATCCCCTCTCCCTCCTCTCTCCTTCCCCCTCCCTCTCTCCCCCTCCTCCATCCCTCATTCCCCATCCTCCCTTCCTCACTCCTTCCTCCCCTCCCCCTCTCTCCTTCCTCATCCCTTCCCTCCCTTCCCTCCCTTCCTCACTCCTTCTTCCCCCCTCCCTCCCTTCTTCCCTCCTTCCCCACCCCTCCTCCCTTCCTCCCCTTCCCTCTCTCCTTCCCACCCCACCCTTTCCTCCCCATCCCTCCCTTCCTCATTCCTCCCTCCCCTCCTCCCTCCCCATCCCTCCTTCCCACACTCCCTCCTTCCCTTCCTATCCCTCCCTCCCTCCTTCCCTCCCTCCCTCCTCATCCCTCCCTCCCTCCTCTCTCCTTCCCTTCCCATCCCTCCCTCCCTCCATCCCTCCTCCTACCCTCCCGCCTTCCCTCCCTCCCTCCCTCCCTCCTCTATTCCTCCCTCCCTCCGTCCTTCTTCCCCATCCCTCTCACCCCCTCCATCAATCCCTCCTTCCCCATCCCTCCCTTCCTCACTCCTTCCTCCCCCATCCCTCTCTCCTCCCCCATCCCTCCCTTCCTCCCTTCTTCCTCCCCCATCCCCCTCCTCTCTCCTTCCTCCTCCTCTCTCCTTACCCATCTCTCCCTTCTTCATTCCTCCCTCCCCTCCTCCCTCCCTTCTTCCTCCCCCATCCCCCTCTCTCCTTCCTCCTCCTCTCTCCTTTTCCCATCCCTCCCTTCCTCACTCCTCCCCTCCTCCCTCCCTTCTTCCCTCCTTCCCCACCCCTCCTCCCTTCCTCCCCTTCCCTCTCTCCTTCCCACCCCACTCCTTCCTCCCTCCCTCCCCATCCCTCCTTTCCATACTCCCTCCTTCCCTTCCTATCCCTCCCTCCCTCCCTCCTCCCACCCTCCCTCCCTCCTTTCTCCTTCCCTTCTTCCCTCCTTCCCCACCCCTCCTCCCTTCCTATCCCCCCCTCCCTCCTCCCATCCCTCCTTCCCTCCTTCCCTCCCTCCCTCCCTCCCTCCCTCCCTCCCTCCCTCCCTCCCTCCCTCCCTCCCTCCCCCCCTCCTTCCCCTCATTGCTGTGGTCCCTTTGCCTTTGGCATACTATACAGCATGTCCTCCTCCTTGTTGTCATACCGACGGATGCTGGAACGGTGCCACAGAACTCTCCGGCCTTCTGCCAAGCACAGTACCTCCTGTGGAAGAAAAACCACTTATTCTGGTACTTGTGCACAGCAAAAAGAGGGAAGACATAAGAAATACCATTATTGATGCGCACATAAAGGTCACGATGAGCTTATTGATCGCGCAAAGCGAGGGTGGCTAGAAATCGGAGGACCTCCATTTTAGACCCTGACCGGTTTTCTCTTCCCGGCCCCCTCTCTGCCAGCTTAACAGATCAAGACATCAGGGATAGACTGCTATATATCTACAGTGAGAGAGAGAGAGAGAGAGAGAGAGAGAGAGAGAGAGAGAGAGAGAGAGAGAGAGGAGAGAGAGAGAGAGAGAGAGAGAGAGAGAGAGAGAGAGAGAGAGAGAGAGAGAGAGAGAGAGAGAGGAATGAGAGACAGACGACAGACATAGAGAGAAGAGAGAGAGAGGAGAGAGGGAGAGACAGAGAGAGAGAGAGAGAGAGAGAGAGAGAGAGAGAGAGAGAGAGAGAGAGAGAGAGAGAGAGAGAGAGAGAGAGAGAGAGAGGGGAGAGAGAGAGAGAGAGAGAGAGAGAGAGAGGGGAGAGAGAGAGAGAGAGAGAGAGAGAGAGAGAGAGAGGGGAGAGAGAGAGAGAAGAGAGAGAGAGGAGAGAGGGAGAGACGAGAGAGAGGGAGCGAGAGAGGAGAGAGAGGGGAGAGAGGGAGACAGACAGACAGACAGAGAGTGATAATACTGATAAATATACTTGAGGTATTGGATTTCATCAGTTGTTATAGGAGCATCAATTAGAGGGGCAGTCTGGGCAGTAAGCGCTCCAGCATTTTGTATAGTGTCCTGGCTCCTTACCTTAGAGCTTTCTAATGCTATTACATCTGCATCTGTGGTTCCCAGCAACACTCAGCACTCCATCACTGCTAATGGCAAAAGGAGGAGGCGCACACAAAGTTGCTTAGTTGGTATCTTTTTTCTCCCGCAGAATGCATGAGACAACTTTTTCTCGCAGTCAAACTTTCCACCGGCTCCTAAATAGTTTACCGTTGAGCGGAGGACGGAAGTGGACGTAAGGGGCGATGGCGTCCGAGAACCACGGGCGATGAGGTTATGATGGCGTGGTGGTGACTCGTGGTGACTTGTGGGACGATGACACTCTTAACTTTGGCTGGGTATTATGAAATGCTCCTTAAGCCGTTTTTGGTATTTCCGGGTCTTGCCACAGGGATATAAAGATAGATAGATAGATAGAGTCAACTCGCTAACAAGTAGCCAATCCACAGTGACTCATGCAGCCAGAGCCTTACCATTGGAGTATATATATATATCTATATATATATAGTATATATATATATAAAACACATCTGGTCAAGTGAAGTTGGAGCTGCTATGTGATTCAATACACTGCATGTACTGTACACGTTATGAAAGGGGTGTGAAGGGAACACGCGTGCAAACGTTCAGAACAGAACATTTATTTTACAAAAAATATTAATATATATATATATATATATATATATAATATCAAAATATAAAAATTAACATAAAAAGAACAATAAAGTGATACAGAATACTAACTGTGATGAGTCCAAAAAGTCCAGCAAAGTATGACAGCACTTATACATATATGAACGTATCTTCAACCTCCTTTTGTCTTTTACCTGCAGCCCAGCAGGGCCCCAGCATCACAGAGAGGCTGATCACATATAGATGGGTCAGAGGTGGATGGTTCATTTAGAGCCAGAAGAAGACGTGGTTCCGCTGAGTGTGGAAAGAGAGAGAGAGAGAGAGAGAGAGAGAGAGAGAGAGAGAGAGAGAGAGAGAGAGAGAGAGAGAGAGAGAGAGAGAGAGAGAGAGAGAGAGTCACATGGGATGTAGGAGGGATATGGAAAATGGGAAAGAGAGAAACAGAGGGAGAGAGAGAGAGAGGGGGTAGAGAGAGAGAGAGAGAGAGAGAGAGAGAGAGAGAGAGAGAGAGAGAGAGAGAGAGCGAGAGAGAGAGAGAGAGAGAGAGAGAGAGAGAGAGAGAGAGAGAGAGAGAGAGAGAGAGAGAGGGGGTAGAAAGAGAGAGAAGGAGAGAGAGAGGGGGTAGAGAGAGAGAGAAGGAGAGAGAGGGGGTAGATAGAGAGAGAGAGAGAGAGAGAGAGAGAGAGAGAGAGAGAGAGAGAGAGTAGAGAGAGAGAGAGAGAGAGAGAGAGAGAGGAGAGAGAGAGAGAGGGGGTAGAGAGAGAGAGAGAGAGAGGGGGTAGAAAGAGAGAGAAGGAGAGAGAGAGGGGGTATAGAGAGAGAGAGAGAGAGAGAGAGCAACAGTGTCCTACGCCTCGTTTTGTTTCATTATTCATGTGGTGTTTGTTTAGGTTTCCCTGTGGCTCCCTGCAGAGCTTGACTCATCCATTTGCATTACATTGAATACAGCCAACACAGACAGAAGCTTGGAGCGTACCGCAACGTATTTAGAGACGCTCCCCCGCCCCAATCCGCAGAGTAGAACCTCAGTGACACGCAGGACGTACACTGGGCCCTGTGGTCAGAAGCAGCCCGGGCATCGTGAGCAGTGAGGATGACGATGATGACGATGATGACGATGATGACGATGACGATAATGATGCTGATGACGATGATGATGATGATGACCACGATGATGATGATGATGATGAGGATGATGATAATAATGATGATTGCGATGATGCTGACAACGATGACAATGATGATAATGACAATGATGATGATGATGATGGTGATGATGACGATGACGATGATGATGATGGTGATGATGACGATGATGATGATGGTGATGATGACGATGATGACGATGATGAGGATGATGAGGATGATGACGATGATGATGATGATGATAATGATGACGATGGTGATGAAGATGATGAGGATGATGACGATGATGAAGAAGCTTTTGTTTTCTCTGATAGTGACAAGGGGGCGTTGGAAGTTTAGGGCAAAACAAAACAGAACAAAACCAAACTAGGAGAGAATAGCAAAGACCTTGAAAAGCCTTTCAATCAAGAAGTGGAAATGGTCCAGAAAGACAGAACAGAACAGGAGTGGTCGGTTCTGTACAGACAGAACAGAACAGGAGTGGTCGGTTCTGTACAGACAGAACAGAACAGGAGTGGTCGGTTCTGTAAAGACAGAACAGAACAGGAGTGGTCGGTTCTGTACAAACAAACAAACAAAACATCCACATCCACAATTCAACCACAAACAGCTCTTTGTAATATAATTAATATTAAATAATACATGTATGTAATAGCACGTGGTACAGCTGTAGAGGCACGTATGTTGTGTATGATGAGATGTATGAAATGTGGGACACTTTATTATTATTATAATTATGATGATTATTATTCAAGATTCAAGATTTAAGATGTTTATTAAGTACAATGGAATGCTTCACTCCCCATTCCCACCCGCAGTATGAAGTATATATACTGTATATATATGTTTGTTTTGTGCATAAAGCATTTGAAAGCATTTTAAAGTGCCAGTAGTGCAGCAGCATCAGTCAGTGCAGAACAGAGCAGAACTGCGCAGTAACTGTAATGAGTCCAGGAAGTCCAGCAAAAGTACAATAGTGTATTGTAATATTGATAACAATGTTACAATAGTGGCAGCACTCCTAGCAGTTCAGTAGGCACACTGCCTGTGGATAAAAACTAAAGACGACTTATGGTTGTCCAGCCTCTTGTAATGTGGTTACAGGAAGGTCTGGTTTTTTCTACCACTCAAGGCCAACACGTTGTTTCACGCCATTGAAACTAAATAGCAACTTAGAGCGGATGCCAGGATGCTGTGGAACAGTCAGGGGTGCCTGTCCCACCATCCTCCCCTTGGCTCCATTAATAATCTACTGAATCCAAAGACGTCATTTATATTTGTATTGTTAATGACAAGATAGAATATACAAGAAACAACATTTTTATTTGCCATTTGCAACAAGTACAATGGAATGCTTACTCCCCCATTCCGCCCGCAGTATGCATTTGTAAAACAATACTATACACAATAAAAATTTACTTAAGAATTACAATAAAGTGATGGAATGATGGTGATGGAATGATGGAAAGTGATTGATGGAATGATATGGACATGTAGAAAAAATATTTAAAAGCATTTAAAGTGCCAGTAGTGCAGCAGCATCATGAATACAGTGCCGTACAGTGCAGTCAACTGTAATGAGTCCAGGAAGTCCAGCAAAAGTATGATAGTGTAATTTAATATGGATGACAATGTTATGAAAGTGGCAGCACTCCTAGCAGTTCAGTGGGCACACTGCCTATCCTTGTACCTGGTTGTCCTAATGAGTCAAAGAGTGCTGTGATGTCACATCTGTGTTTTGGTCTGGTGTTGAATAGGGGGGGGGGGGGGGGGTGCATTTAGAGTTTTCCTGGAGTTCTCCACATGGATTTCATGGACTATGATGAGTCTTCATTTTGGTTCACCTGTGGTGGAGTGGAAGTTGTGGAACTTCTTTGCCTCCCCTGAACGGAGACTCAAGGGATGCTGGTGTTTCAGCATTAAAGTGACTTGAATGTACAGTACGTCTGCACTTTATTTGAAGTGCTTTGCTTTATGTACGGTCCAGCACAGAACTGCTGTCCTGGTTGTATTTAGCGCTATATATATATTGATGGTGATGTTAGCAGCAACCGGCCAGAAAGCTCTTTTTTTTTATTATTCTCAAATTGTGGCTTATTGTTGTTTCTTTTGTGGCGAGAGCTTCCCACAGCCACCTTCCTCGAGGAAGTCCTACTTATTTAATATTCCAATGACATGCAGTATAACGAGGCCTCATTAGCCTCCCACCATGATCAAACACAAACAGTAGACTTTCTTTCGCCCAGGCTGCTTTACTTTCTCTCATTCCAACAGTGACGTCCTCCTAATTGGAACCCGAGGTGCCTCTGCAGTATCGCTGATTGCTCATATGACGTAATGGGGAGCAGGGGCTTCTGGGTAATTCCAGGTTAGGATAATGCATTATGCATATATTGTGGGTGTACTGTATACTGTACACACAGGGTGTGGTGGTGACGGTGCTTGAGAACAGGAGCTCTTCTTCTATGGGCTATGGGAGGACCACACAGGGACCTCTGAAATCGTTTTTCCCCGGGTTATCCCATCTGTGGTGGTGGGCTTTGGAGGGGATTTCACGGTGGGGAAACCCTGCCACCTCTCCACGTGACGAGTCAGGTTAAAGCTTTTTCTCTCTCTCTCTCCTTCTCTCTCTCTGTCTCTCTCTCTCTCTCTCTCTCTCTCTCTCTCTCTCTCTCTCTCTCTCTCTCTCTCTCTCTCTCTCCATCACTCCCTCTCTCTGACCCTCTCTCTCTCTCTCTCTCTCTCTCTCTCTCTCTCTCTCTCTCTCTCTCTCTCTCTCCATCACTCCCTCTCTCTCTCTCTCTCTCTCTCTCTCTCTCTCTCTCTCTCTCTCTCTCTCTCTCTCTCTCTCTCTCTCTCTCTCTCTCTCTCTCTCTCTCTCTCTCTGTATTTTCCTTTTTTGCTCTTCTTCAAAGTCTGACCAGAGCTACCAGATAACCAGAGATAAGTGTATGTTATGCTTCAAGAGGGAGGGAGGGAGGTTGGACAGAGTTTTGCTAGTTTTGCCCCTTTTCCCAAGCTTGGGGATTTGAAGGTGAAGACGACCATATTTAGCCGTATATACAAGCTACAAGGTCGCTAGTCCCAGTAGAGAGGAACATTGCTCTGTGTGCGTAAGCACTGTTCCGAAACGCTGGTGCTAGACTTGATAAAAACCGATTTTTTTTGTTGCCAAAACCTGTCACACAACAACATCATCATTAAGCCTGTAAGACGGATGAGTCACATAATACACACACTTCAATCCATCAACCAAAAGGGTCCATTTTAGCCTCAGCTTTGTTCAGTGTTGTGGAGGTGGTTGACGACTTGCTTCCGTCTTGTTCCAAGCAGACACGTTAATGGGCTGTCCATCAAGGGTTAAATGTGTTGATTTTCACACACCTCGGCATGGGTAACATTACGTATCATGTAGACATCTACATCTAAATCTAAATCTGGAGGATTGAATCCTCTTTATTGGTCACATACACGTACACACACACACACACACACCACACACACACACACACACACACCACCACACACACACACACACCACCACACCACACACCACACCACACACACACACACACACACACACACACAGTGAAATGTGTTTCTCTGTATTCAACCCATCCTAGTATTAGGAGCAGTGGGCAGCTATTGTGTATACAGCTGCCCGGAGAGAGCAGTGTAGGAGGGGGCGGGGGGATCTGGTGCCTTGCTCAAGGGCAACCTTGGCAGTGCCCAGGAGAAGGGGAACTGGCACCTTTTAGTACCAGTTCTCCCCAGGCCCTAGTCCCCAACAGACTAGAGCTATACTGCTGTACCCTATCGTGATTATACTCCCAAATATTAGCCAAGCAGCTGGCCGAAGCCAGTGGTTCTGGAGTCAGCATCGTAAAGGCAGACTTTGTTTTGTTTAATAGGATATGGAGTGACCTGTAGAGATGTCTGAGCTCCTTGGGGGGGGGGGGGGGAGGTGTTTCCATCCCCTCTTGAAACACACGTCCTGTCTCGGTATCCGTATCAGAAGTCCACACCGCACTGCAAACTTCGGTGCCCGTTCGGTTTTTTTCAACAAGTTCCTTCCACCCTTCTACGTTCCTCGATAGTCCCTCCGGCCCCTCACTCTTTCTCACATTTTTTTTTGTTGTCAAATTCTGTCTCTCTTTGCGGGTGATCCATGACCAACACTATTCAGGCTTTTAGTATGTAGGACTTCAATTTTAAAAATCGGGAGGATTTTGCATCCTCTTTATCAACACAGTGACACACGTGTACACCGCAAAGTGCACACACACACACACACACACACACACACACACACAAACACAGTGAAATGAGTTTCTCAGCATTTATCCCCTCCTAGTATTAGGATCAGTGGGCAGCTATTGCATATATACAGTGCCCTGGCAGTGTAAGGGGTCTAGTGCCTTTGCTCAAGGGCACCTCGGCAGTTCCCAGGAGGAGGCAAACTGGCACCGTTTTACCAGTTCTCTCTCTGGGTTCTTGGTCGTGTTGTAGTGATCCGTCAGTACAACCCTCCCACTGATAGCACAAAGCTGGTACCACCGGTACTTCATAGTAGGCTATTCTGCCTTCAGTTCAGATTTTCTAATGTTACAATTTTTCTTTCCATAAAGCTCTTGGAAAGGGGATACGAAACATTGTCTGAGATAGAGAAATCACAGTGGCTATGAGCAGCAACAGAGGAATAATATGTAGTTGAAACATATTCTACTCTCCCGTAACAATTTTTGATGTTTGAAAAATGTCCCTCCGACAGTGCCGTAGTCGTGGTCCCCCATGGCAACGGTGACTCACCCGAGTTTTGGATCGTAGGTTTAATTCACGAAGCGTTTAAAGCACTGCTGCTTATCAATCATCCTAGAAATACATTTAGCGTATTTCAAATTGTCCTTTTTCCGAGAAATGACCAATGTAATACCCTGCGGATCCTCCTGATATCATTCTTTACAAAGGAGAATATATTTATATATATATATATATATATATATATATATATATATATATATATATAAATATGTATAATTTAACGTGTAAAATCTAATGGGAAAATATGAATTTTAAATAAAGGTTCAATATTGACAGAGTAGGCTCAAGCGAGTCGATTAAACGTCCAAACGTCCTCATTGAATCCTTCGCCTGAGAGCGAATGTATGGTCACATTATACACGCTGACGCACACTAGTTTAACTAGTGTGCTTAAGACCTAAATACAATTGTATAGTGTGTGAGTGTGTGGGGGGGGGGGGGGGGGATTCCGTGGGGGGGGGGGGGGGGACAGACAGAAACAACCCCGCTCTGAAGACGACAGATAGGATAACCGCTGGGGAAAATTGTGGCTGTACTATCTGGGCCAATGTTCCTTTACTAAACAAGTTGTTGTTGTTGTTCTTCTTCTTCTTCTTCTTCTTCTTCTTCTTTCTTCTTCTTCTTCTTCTTCTTCTTCTTCTTCTTCTCCTGCTCACTGGAGTGGAGTCCATTTGGACGTGAGGCAGAACCGTACCCTCGTATGTTAACACAATGTGAATCCCCTTTGTGCACTGAACCGCCGACCAAAGTAGAATACATAAATACTATAAGTGAGGCTTTTCAAAGGGGAAATCCCTCTGTATGTCTGACTGACTGACTGATGCTGTCTGTCTGTCT